>CAKAJE020000146.1:0-22532 GCA_916610135.2 Macropis europaea | reverse complement strand
CAGAGACCCGATTAGATCATTTTATATTTTGGTTAATATAAGAATTCAGCGTAATTCTGTCACATTTGTTCAACATACGTAGCTCCTATTTCAGATAGCGAACTGGGCTAGGCGGCAACTTAAAGCGCGTGGAATGTCGAGGAAAATACACTATCAAACTTCTATGATAGGGCAATCAGAGACCCGAATCATTTTATATTTTGGTTAATATAAGAATTCAGCGAAATTCTATCACATTTGTTCAATTTACGTCGCTCCTATTTCAGATAGTGTATTGGGCTAAGAGGCATCTCAAAGCGCATGAAATAGCGAGTGAAATGCACTATTAAACTTCTAGGGTAGGGCGAACAGACACCCGAATAGATCATTTTATATTACGGTTAATATAAGAATTCAGCGTAATTCTATCACATTTGTTCAACTAACGTCGCTCCTATTTCAGATAGCGTACTGGGCTAGGCGGCAACTTAAAGCGCGTGGAAGGGCGAGTAAAATGCACTTCTAAACTTCTATGATAGGGCAATCAGAGTTCCGAATAGATCATTTTGTATTTTGTTTACTATAACATTTCAGGGAAATTCTATCACATTTGTTCAATTTACGTCGCTCCTATTTCAGATAGCGTATTGGGCTAAGCGGCATCTCAAAGCGCAAGAAATGGCGAGTAAAATGCACTATCAAACTTCTAGGGTAGGGCAAACAGAGACCCCATTAGATCATTTTATATTTTGGTTAATATAAGAATTCAGCGAAATTCTATCACATTTTTTCAATTTACGTCGCTCCTATTTCAGATAGTGTACTGGGCTAGGCGGCATCTTAAAGCGCGTGGAAGGGCGAGTAAAATGCACTACTAAACGTCTATGATAGGGCAATCAGAGTCCCGTTTAGATCATTTTATATTTTCTTTAATATAAGATTTCAGGGAAATTCTATCACATTTGTTCAATTTACGTCGCTCCTATTTCAGATAGCATACTGGGCTAGGCGGCAACTTAAAGCGCGCGGAATGGCGAGTAAAATGCACTATTAAACTTCTATGATAGGGCAATCAGAGACCCGATTAGATCATTTTATATTATGGTTAATTTAAGAATTCAGCGAAATTCTATCACATTTGTTCAATTTACATCGCTCCTATTTCAGATAGCGTATTGGGCTAAGCGGCATCTCAATGCGCATGAAATGGCCAGTAAATGCACTATTAAACTTCTAGGATAAGGCAAACGGAGACCCGATTAGACCATTTCATATTACGGTTAATATAAGAATTCAGCGTTATTCTATCACATTTGTTCAACTTACGTCGCTCCTATATCAGATAGCGTACTGGGCTAGGCGGCATCTTAAAGCGCGTGGAATGGCGAGCAAAATGCACTCTTAAACTTCTATGATAGGGCAATCAGAGACCCGATTAGATCATTTTATATTTTGGTTAATATAAGAATTCAGCGAAATTCTATCACATTTGTTTAATTTACGTCGCTCCTATTTCAGATAGCGTATTGGGCTAAGCGGCATCTCAAAGCGCAGGAAATGGCGAGTAAAATGCACTATTAAGCTTCTAGGGTTGGGCACATAGAGACCCGATTAGATCATTTTATATTATGGTTAATTTAAGAATTCAGCGAAATCCTATCACATTTGTTCATTTTACGTCGCTCCTATTTCAGATAGCGTATTGGGCTAAGCGGCATCTCAAAGCGCATGAAATGGCGAGTAAAATGCACTATTAAACTTCTAGGGCAGGGCGAACAGAGACCCGATTAGATCATTTTACATTAAGGTTAATATAAGTATTCAGGGAACTTCTATCACATTTGTTCAATTTACGTCGCTCCTATTTCAGACAGCTTCTTGGGCTAAGTGGCATCTCAAAGCGCATGAAATGACGAGTAAAATGCACTATTAAACTTCTAGGGTAGGGCAATCAGAGACCCGATTAGATCATTTTATATTATGGTTAATTTAAGAATTCAGCAAAATTCTATCACATTTGTTCAATTTACGTCGTTCCGATTTCAGATAGCATACTGGGCTAGGCGGCATCTTAAAGCGCGTGGAATGGCGTGTAAAATGCACTATTAATCTTCTATGATAGGGCAATCAGAGACCCGATTAGATCATTTTATATTTTGGTTAATATAAGAATTCAGCGTTATTCTATCACATTTGTTCAATTTACGTCGCTCCTATATCAGATAGCATATTGGGCTAAGCGGCATCTCAAAGCGCATGAAATGGTGAGTAAAATGCACTATTAAACTTCTAGGGTAAGGCAAACAGAGACCCGATTAGATCATCTTATATTACGGTTAATATAAGAATTCAGCGAAATTCTATCACATTTGTTCAATTTACGTCGCTCCTATCTCAGATAGCGAATTGGGCTATGCGGCATCTCAAAGCGCATGAAATGACGAGAGAAATGCACTATTAAACTTCTTGGGTAGGGCGAACAGAGACAAGATTACATCATTTTATATTATGGTTAATTTAAGAATTCAGCAAAATTCTATCACATTTGTTCAATTTACGTCGCTCCTATTTCAGGTAGCGTACTGGGCTACGCGGTATCTTAAAGCGCGTGGAATGTCGAGTAAAATGCACTATTAAACTTCTAGGATAAGGCAAACGGAGACCCGATTAGACCATTTTATATTACGGTTAATATAAGAATTCAGCGTTATTCTATCACATTTGTTCAACTTACGTCGCTCCTATTTCAGAAGGCGTACTCGGATAGGCGGCATCTTAAAGCGCGTGGAATGGCGAGTAAAATGCACTATTAAACTTCTCGGGTAATGCAAACAGAGACCCGATTAGATCATTTTATATTACGGTTAGTATAAGATTTCAGGGAAATTCTATCACATTTGTTCAATTTACATCGCTCCTATTTCAGATAGCTATTGGGCTAAGCGGCATCTCAAAGCGCATGAAATGACGAGAGAAATGCACTATTAAACTTCTTGGGTAGGGCGAACAGAGACCCGATTACATCATTTTATATTATGGTTAATATAAGAATTCAGCGAAATTCTATAACATTTTTTCAATTTACGTCGCTCCTATTTCAGATAGTGTACTGGGCTAGGCGGCATCTTAAAGCGCGTGGAAGGGCGAGTAAAATGCACTACTAAACGTCTATGATAGGGCAATCAGAGTCCCGTTTAGATCATTTTATATTTTCTTTAATATAAGATTTCAGGGAAATTCTATCACATTTGTTCAATTTACGTCGCTCCTATTTCAGACAGCTATTGGGCTAAGCGGCATCTCAAAGCGCATGAAATGACGAGAGAAATGCACTATTAAACTTCTTGGGTAGGGCGAACAGAGACCCGATTACATCATTTTTATATTATGGTCAATTTAAGAATTCAGCAAAATTCTATCACATTTGTTCAATTTACGTCGCTCCTATTTCAGATAGCGTATTGGGCTAAGCGGCCTCTCAAAGCGCATGAAATGGCGAGTAAAATGCACTACTAAACTTCTAGGGTAAGGCAAACAGAGACCCGATTAGATCATTTTATATTACGGTTAATATAAGAATTCAGCGTAATTCTATCACATTTGTTCAACATACGTCGCTCCTATTTCAGATAGTGTACTGGGCTAGGCGGCATCTTAAAGCGCGTGGAATGACGAGTAAAATGCACTATTAAACTTCTATGATAGGGCAATCAGAGACCAGATTAGATCATCTTATATTTTGGTTAATATAAGAATTCAGCGAAATTCTATCACATTTGTTCAATTTACGTCGTTCCTATTTCAGATAGCGTACTGGGCTAAGCGGCATCGCAAAGCGCATGAATTGACGAGTGAAATGCCCTATTAAACTTCTTGGGTAGGGCGAACAAAGACCCGATTTGATCATTTTACATTAAGTTTAATATAAGAATTCAGCGAAATTCTATCACATTTGTTCAATTTACATCGCTCCTATTTCAGATAGCGACTTGTGCTAAGCGGCATCTTAAAGCGCGTGGAATGGCGAGCAAAATGCACTCTTAATCTTCTAGGATAAGGCAAACAGAGACCCGATTAGATCATTTTATATTATGGTTAATTTAAGAATTCAGCAAAATTCTATCACATTTGTTCAACTTACGTCGCTCCTATTTCAGCTAGCGTACTGGGCTAGGCGGCATCTTAAAGCGCGTGGAATGGGCGAGCAAAATGCACTCTTAATCTTCTATGATAGGGCAATCAGAGACCCGATTAGATCATTTTATATTACGTTAATATAAGAATTCAGCGTAATTCTATCACATTTGTTCAACATACGTCGCTCCTATTTCAGATAGTGTACTGGGCTAGGCGGCATCTTAAAGCGCGTGGAAGGGCGAGTAAAATGCACTACTAAACTTCTATGATAGGGCAATCAGAGTCCCGTTTAGATCATTTTATATTATGGTTAATATAAGAATTCAGCGTGATTCTATCACATTTGTTCAACTTACGTCGCTCCTATTTCAGATAGCGTATTGGGCTAAGCGGCATCTCAAAGCGCAAGAAATGGCGAGTAAAATGCACTATTAAACTTCTAGGGTAGGGCAAACAGAGACCCCATTAGATCATTTTATATTATGGTTAATTTAAGAATTCAGCGAAATTCTATCACATTTGTTCAATTTACGTTGCTCCTATTTCAGATAGCGTACTGGGCTAGGCGGCATCTTAAAGCGCGTGGAATGACGAGTAAAATGCACTATTAAACTTCTATGATAGGGCAATCAGAGACCCGATTAGATCATCTTATATTTTGGTTAATATAAGAATTCAGCGAAATTCTATCACATTTGTTCAATTTACGTCGTTCCTATTTCAGATAGCGTACTGGGCTAAGCGGCATCGCAAAGCGCATGAATTGACGAGTGAAATGCCCTATTAAACTTCTTGGGTAGGGCGAACAAAGACCCGATTTGATCATTTTACATTAAGTTTAATATAAGAATTCAGCGAAATTCTATCACATTTGTTCAATTTACATCGCTCCTATTTCAGATAGCGACTTGTGCTAAGCGGCATCTTAAAGCGCGTGGAATGGCGAGCAAAATGCACTCTTAATCTTCTAGGGTAGGGCAATCAGAGACCCGATTAGATCATTTTATATTACGGTTAATATAAGAATTCAGCGTAATTCTATCACATTTGTTCAACATACGTCGCTCCTATTTCAGATAGTGTACTGGGCTAGGCGGCATCTTAAAGCGCGCGGAATGGCGAGTAAAATGCACTACTAAACTTCTATGATAGGGCAGTCAGAGACCCGATTAGATCATTTTATATTTTGGTTAATATAAGAATTCAGCGAAATTCTATCACATATGTTTAATTTACGTCGCTCCTATTTCAGATGGCGTATTGGGATAAGCGGCATCTCAAAGCGCATGAAATGCTGAGTAAAATGCGCTATTAAACTTCTAGGGTAGGGCAATCAGAGACCCGATTAGATCATTTTATATTATGGTTAATTTAAGGATTCAGCAAAATTCTATCACATTTGTTCAATTTACGTCGTTCCTATTTCAGATAGAATACTGGGCTAGGCGGCAACTTAAAGCGCGCGGAATGGCGAGTAAAATGCACTATTAAACTTCTATGATAGGGCAATCAGAGACGCGATTAGATCATTTTATATTTTGGTTAATATAAGAATTCAGCGAAATTCTATCACATTTGTTCAATTTACGTCGTTCCTGTTTCAGATAGCGTACTGGGATAGGCGGCATCTTAAAGCGTGTGTAATGGCGAGTAAAATGCACTATTAAACTTCTATGTTAGGGCAATCAGAGACCCGATTAGATCATTTCATATTTTGGTTAATATAAGAATTCAGCGAAATTCTATCACATTTGTTCAATTTACGTCGCTCCTATTTCAGATAGCTTATTGGGCTAAGCGGCATCTCAAAGCGCATGAAATGACGAGTGAAATGCACTATTAAACTTCAAGGGTAGGGCGATCAAAGACCCGATTAGATCATTTTACAGTAAGGTTAATTTAAGAATTCGGCAAAATTCTATCACATTTGTTCAATTTACGTCGCTCCTATTTCAGATAGCATATTGGGCTAAGCGGCATCTCAAAGCGCATGAAATAGCGAGTAAAATGCACTGTTAAACTTCTAGGGTAACGCAAACAGAGACCCGATTAGATCATTTCATATTATGGTTTATTTAAGAATTCAGAAAAATTCTATCACATTCGTTCAATTTACGTGGCTCCTATTTCAGATAGCGTATTGGGCTCAGCGGCATCTCAAAGCGCATGAAATGACGAGTGAAATGCACTATTAATCTTCTAGGGTAGGGCGAACAGAGACCCGATTAGATCATTTTACATTAAGGTTAATATAAGAATTCAGCGAGATTCTCTCACATTTGTTCAATTTACGTCGCTGATATTTCAGATAGCGTATTGGGCTAAGCGGCATCTCAAAGCGCAAGAAATGGCAAGTAAAATGAACTATTAAACTTCTAGGGTAGGGCAAACAGAGACCCGATTAGATCATTTTATATTATGGTTAATTTAAGAATTCAGCGAAATTCTATCACATTTGTTCAATTTACGTCGCTCCTATTGCAGATAGCGTATTGGGCTAAGCGGCATCTCAAAGCGCATGAAATGGCGAGTAAAATGCACTATTAAACTTCTACGGTAAGGCAAACAGAGACCCTATTAGATCATTTTATATTACGGTTAATATAAGAATTCAGCGTAAATCTGTCACATTTGTTCAACATACGTCGCTCCTATTTCAGATAGTGTTCTGGGCCAGGCGGCATCTTAAAGCGCGTGGAAGGGCGAGTAAAATGCACTACTAAACTTCTATGACAGGGCAATCAGAGTCCCGTTTAGATCATTTTATATTTTGTTTAATATAAGATTTCAGGGAAATTCTATCACATTTGTTCAATTTACGTCGCTCCTATGTCAGATAGCGTATTGGGCTAAGCGGCATCTCAAAGCGCATGGAATGGCGAGTGAAATGCACTATTAATCTTCTAGGGTAGGGCAATCAGAGGCCCCATTAGATCATTTTATATTATGGTTAATTTAAGAATTCAGCGAAATTCTATCACATTTGTTCAATTTACGTCGCTCCTATGTCAGATAGCGTATTGGGCTAAGCGGCATCTCAAAGCGCATGAAATGGCGAGTGAAATGCACTATTAATCTTCTAGGGTAGGGCAATCAGAGACCCCATTAGATCATTTTATATTAAGGTTAATATAAGAATTCAGCGAAATTCTATCACATTTGTTCAATTTACGTCGCTCCTATGTCAGATAGCGTATTGGGCTATGCGGCATCTCGAAGCGCATGAAATGACGAGTAAAATGCACTGTTACACTTCTAGGGTAGGGCAAACAGAGACCCGATTAGATCATTTTATATTACGGTTAATATAAGAATTCAGCGAAATTCTATCACATTTGTTCAATTTACGTCGCTCCTATTTCAGATAGCGTACTGGGCTAGGCGGCATCTTAAAGCGCGTGGAATGGCGAGTAAAATGCACTTTTAAACTTCTATGATAGGGCAATCATAGACCCGATTAGATCATTTTATATTTTGGTTAATATAAGAATTCAGCGAGATTCTCTCACATTTGTTCAATTTACGTCGCTGATATTTCAGATAGCGTATTGGGACAAGCGGCATCTCAAAGCGCAAGAAATGGCGAGTAAAATGAACTATTAAACTTCTAGGGTAGGGCAATCAGAGACCCGATTCGATCATTTTACATTATGGTTAATTTAAGAATTCAGCAAAATTCTATCACATTTGTTCAACTTACGTCGCTCCTATTTCAGATAGCGTACTGGGCTAGGCGGCACCTTAAAGCGCGTGGAATGGCGAGTAAAATGCACTATTAAACTTCTATGATAGGGCAATCAGAGACCCGACTAGATCATTTTATATTTTGGTTAATATAAGAATTCAGCGAAATTCTATCACATTTGTTCAATTTACGTCGCTCCTATTTCAGATAGCTTATTGGGCTAAGCGGCATCGCAAAGCGCATGAAATGACGAGTGAAATGCACTATTAAACTTCTAGGGTAGGGCAAACAGAGACCCGATTAGATCATTTTATATTACGGTTAATATAAGAATTCAGCGTAATTCTGTCACATTTGTTCAACTTACGTCGCTCCTATTTCAGATAGCGTACTGGGCTAGGCGGCAACTTAAAGCGCGTGGAATGGCGAGTAAAATGCACTATTAAACTTCTATGATAGGGCAATCATAGACCCGATTAGATCATTTTATATTATGGTTAATATAAGAATTCAGCGAGATTCTCTCACATTTGTTCAATTTACGTCGCTGATATTTCAGATAGCGTATTGGGCCAAGCGGCATCTCAAAGCGCAAGAAATGGCGAGTAAAATGAACTATTAAACTTCTAGGGTAGGGCAATCAGTGACCCGATTCGATCATTTTACATTATGGTTAATTTAAGAATTCAGCAAAATTATATCACATTTGTTCAACTTACGTCGCTCCTATTTCAGATAGCGTACTGGGCTAGGCGGCACCTTAAAGCGCGTGGAATGGCGAGTAAAATGCACTATTAAACTTCTATGATAGGGCAATCAGAGACCCGACTAGATCATTTTATATTTTGGTTAATATAAGAATTCAGCGAAATTCTATCACATTTGTTCAATTTACGTCGCTCCTATTTCAGATAGCTTATTGGGCTAAGCGGCATCGCAAAGCGCATGAAATGACGAGTGAAATGCACTATTAAACTTCTAGGGTAGGGCAAACAGAGACCCGATTAGATCATTTTATATTACGGTTAATATAAGAATTCAGCGTAATTCTATCACATTTGTTCAACATACGTCGCTCCTATTTCAGATAGTGTACTCGGCTAGGCGGCATCTTAAAGCGCGTCGAACGGCGAGTAAAATGCACTACTAAACTTCTATGGTAGGGCAATCAGAGTCCCGTTTAGATCATTTTATGTATTGTTTAATATAAGATTTCAGGGAAATTCTATCACATTTGTTCAATTTACGTCGCTCCTATTTCAGGTAGCGTATTGGGCTAAGCGGCATCTCAAAGCGTATGAAATGACGAGAGAAATGCACTATTAAACTTCTTGGGTAGGGCGAACAGAAACCCGATTAGGTCATTTCATATTATGGTTAATATAAGAATTCAGCGTTATTCTATCACATTTGTTCAACTTACGTCGCTCCTATTTCAGATAGCGTACTCGGATAGGCGGCATCTTAAAGCGCGAGGAATGGTGAGTAAAATGCACTATTAAACTTCTATGATAGGGCAATCAGAGACCCGATTAGATCATTTTATATTTTGGTTAATATAAGAATTCAGCGAAATTCTATCACATTTGTTTAATTTACGTCGCTCCTATTTCAGATAGCGTATTGGGCTAAGCGGCATCTCAATGCGCATGAAATGGCCAGTAAAATGCACCATTAAACTTCTAGGATAAGGCAAACGGAGACCCGATTAGACCATTTCATATTACGGTTAATATAAGAATTCCGCGTTATTGTATCACATTTGTTCAACTTACGTCGCTCCTATTTCAGATAGCGTATTGGGCTAAGCGGCATCTCAATGCGCATGAAATGGCCAGTAAAATGCACTATTAAACTTCTAGGATAAGGCAAACGGAGACCCGATTAGACCATTTCATATTACGGTTAATATAAGAATTCAGCGTTATTCTATCACATTTGTTCAACTTACGTCGCTCCTATTTCAGATAGCGTACTGGGCTAGGCGGCATCTTAAAGCGCGTGGAATGGCGAGCAAAATGCACTCTTAATCTTCTATGATAGGGCAATCAGAGACCCGATTAGATCATTTTATATTACGGTTAATATAAGAATTCAGCGTAATTCTATCACATTTGTTCAACATACGTCGCTCCTATTTCATATAGTGTACTGGGCTAGGCGGCATCTTAAAGCGCGTGGAAGGGCGAGTAAAATGCACTACTAAACTTCTATGATAGGGCAATCAGAGTCCCGTTTGGATCATTTTATATTATGGTTAATATAAGAATTCAGCGAAATTCTATCACATTTGTTCGATTTACGTTGCTCCTATTTCAGATAGCGTACTGGGCTAGGCGGCATCTTAAAGCGCGTGGAATGACGAGTAAAATGCACTATTTAACTTCTATGATAGGGCAATCAGAGACCCGATTAGATCATCTTATATTTTGGTTAATATAAGAATTCAGCGAAATTCTATCACATTTGTTCAATTTACGTCGTTCCTATTTCAGATAGCTTATTGGGCTAAGCGGCATCTCAAAGCGCATGAAATGACGAGTAAAATGCACCATTAAACTTCTAGGGTAGGGCAAACAGAGACCCCATTAGATCATTTTATATTATGGTTAATTTAAGAATTCAGCGAAATTCTATCACATTTGTTCAATTTACGTCGCTTCTATGTCAGATAGCGTATTGGGCTAGGCGGCAACTTAAAGCGCGTGGAATGGCGAGTAAAATGCACTATTAAACTTCTATGATAGGGCAATCAGAGACCCGATTAGATCATCTTACATTTTGGTTAATATAAGAATTCAGCGAAATTCTATCACATTTGTTCAATTTACGTCGTTCCTATATCAGATAGCGTACTGGGCTAAGCGGCATCGCAAAGCGCATGAATTGACGAGTGAAATGCACTATTAAACTTCTTGGGTAGGGCGAACAAAGACCCGATTAGATCATTTTACATTAAGTTTAATATAAGAATTCAGCGAAATTCTATCACATTTGTTCAATTTACATCGCTCCTATTTCAGATAGCGACTTGTGCTAAGCAGCATCTCAAAGCGCAGGAAATGGCGAGTGAAATGCACCATTAAACTTCCAGGGTAGGGCAAACAGAGACCCCATTAGATCATTTTATATTATGGTTAATTTAAGAATTCAGCGAAATTCTCTCACATTTGTTCAATTTACGTCGCTCGTATTTCAGATAGCGTACCCGGATAGGCGGCATCTTAAAGCGCGAGGAATGGCGAGTAAAATGCACTATTAAACTTCTATGATAGGGCAATCATAGACCCGATTAGATCATTTTATATTTTGGTTAATATAAGAATTCAGCGAAATTCTATCACATATGTTTAATTTACGTCGCTCCTATTTCAGATAGCGTATTGGGATAAGCGGCATCTCAAAGCGCATGAAATGCTGAGTAAAATGCGCTATTAAACTTCAAGGGTAGGGCAATCAGAGACCCGATTAGATCATTTTATATTGTGGTTAATTTAAGGATTCAGCAAAATTCTATCACATTTGTTCAATTTACGTCGTCCCTATTTCAGATAGCATACTGGGCTAGGCGCAAATTAAAGCGCGCGGAATGGCGAGTAAAATGCACTATTAAACTTCTATGATAGGGCAATCAGAGACCCGATTAGATCATTTTATATTTTGGTTAATATAAGAATTCAGCGAAATTCTATCACATTTGTTCAATTTACGTCGTTCCTATTTCAGATAGCGTACTGGGCTAGGCGGCATCTTAAAGCGTGTGTAATGGCGAGTAAAATGCACTATTAAACTTCTATGATAGGGCAATCAGAGACCCGATTAGATCATTTCATATTTTGGTTAATATAAGAATTCAGCGAAATTCTATAACATTTGTTCAATTTACGTCGCTCCTATTTCAGATAGCTTATTGGGCTAAGCGGCATCTCAAAGCGCATGAAATGACGAGTGAAATGCACTATTAAACTTCAAGGGTAGGGCGTTCAAAGACCCGATTAGATCATTTTACATTAAGGTTAATATAAGAATTCAGCGAAATTCTATCACATTTGTTCAATTTACATCGCTCCTATTTCAGATAGCGACTTGTGCTAAGCGTCATCTCAAAGCGCAAGAAATGGCGAGGAAAATGCACTATTAAACTTCTAGGATAAGGCAAACAGAGACCCGATTAGATCATTTTATATTATGGTTAATTTAAGAATTCAGCAAAATTCTATCACATTTGTTCAATTTACGTCGCTCCTATTTCAGATAGCGTACTGGGCTAGGCGGCATCTTAAAGCGCGTGGAGTAGAGAGTAAACTGCACTATTAATCTTCTATGATAGGGCAATCAGAGACCCGATTAGATCATTTTATATTTTGGTGAATATAAGAATTCAGCGAAATTCTATCACATTTGTTCAATTTACGTCGCTCCTATTTCAGATAGCATATTGGGCTAAGCGGCATCGCAAAGCGCATGAACTGACGAGTGAAATGCACTATTAAACTTCTTGGGTAGGGCGAACAGAGAGCCGATTACATCATTTTATATTATGGTTAATTTAAGAATTCGGCAAAATTCTATCACATTTGTTCAATTTACGTCGCTCCTATTTCAGATAGCATATTGGGCTAAGCGGCATCTCAAAGCGCATGAAATAGCGAGTAAAATGCACTGTTAAACTTCTAGGGTAAGGCAAACAGAGACCCGATTAGATCATTTCATATTATGGTTTATTTAAGAATTCAGAAAAATTCTATCACATTCGTTCAATTTACGTGGCTCCTATTTCAGATAGCGTACTGGGATAAGCGGCATCTCAAAGCGCAAGAAATGGCTAGTAAAATGCACTATTAAACTTCTAGGGTAGGGCAAACAGAGACCCGATTAGATCATTTTATATTACGGTTAATATAAGAATTCAGCGTAATTCTGTCACATTTGTTCAACTTACGTCGCTCCTATTTCAGATAGCGTACTGGGCTAGGCGGCAACATAAAGCGCGTGGAATGGCGAGTAAAATGCACTATTAAACTTCTATGATAGGGCAATCAGAGACCCGATTAGATCATTTTATATTTTGGTTAATATAAGAATTCAGCGAAATTCTATCACATTTGTTCAATTTACGTCGCTCCTATGTCAGATAGCGTATTGGGCTAAGCGGCATCTCAAAGCGCATGAAATGGCGAGTGAAATGCACTATTAATGTTGTATGGTAGGGCAATCAGAGACCCCATTAGATCATTTTATGTTATGGTTAATTTAAGAATTCAGCGAAATTCTATCACATTTGTTCAATTTACGTCGCTCCTATGTCGGATAGCGTATTGGGCTATGCGGCATCTCAAAGCGCATGAAATGACGAGTAAAATGCACTGTTAAACTTCTAGGGTAGGGCAAACAGAGACCCGATTAGATCATTTTATATTACGGTTAATATAAGAATTCAGCAAAATTCTATCACATTTGTTCAACTTACGTCGCTCCTATTTCAGATAGCGTACTGGGCTAGGCGGCACCTTAAAGCGCGTGGAATGGCGAGTAAAATGCACTATTAAACTTTTATGATAGGGCAATCAGAGACCCGATTAGATCATTTTATATCTTGGTTAATATAAGAATTCAGCGAAATTCTATCACATTTGTTCAATTTACGTCGCTCCTATTTCAGATAGCGAATTGGGCTAAGCGGCATCTCAAAGCGTATGAAATGGCGAGTAAAATGCACTATTAAACTTCTAGGGTAAGGCAAACAGAGACCCGATTAGATCATTTTATATTACGGTTAATATAAGAATTCAGAGTAATTCTATCACATTTGTTCAACATACGTCGCTCCTATTTCAGATAGCGTACTGGGCTAGGCGGCATCTTAAAGCGCGTGGAATGGCGAGTAAAATGCACTATTAAACTTCTATGACTGGGCAATCAGAGACCCGATTAGATCATTTTATATTTTGGTTAATATAAGAATTCAGCGAAATTCTATCACATTTGTTCAATTTACGTCGCTCCTATTTCAGATAGCGTATTGGGCTAAGCGGCATCTCAAAGCGCATGAAATGGCGAGTAAAATGCACTATTAGATTTCTATGGTAGGGCGTACAGAGACCCGATTAGATCATTTTATATTATGGTTAATTTAAGAATTCAGCAAAATTCTATCACATTTGTTCAATTTACGTCGCTCCTATTTCAGATAGCGTATTGGGATAAGCGGCATCTCAAAGCGCATGAAATGGCGAGTAAAATGCACAATTAAACTACTAGGGTAGGGCAAACAGAGACCCGATTAGATCATTTTATATTACGGTTAATATAAGAATTCAGCGTAATTCTATCACATTTGTTCAACATACGTCGCTCCTATTTCAGATAGTGTACTGGGCTAGGCGGCATCTTAAAGCGCGTCGAACGGCGAGTAAAATGCACTACTAAACTTCTATGGTAGGGCAATCAGAGTCCCGTTTAGATCATTTTATGTATTGTTTAATATAAGATTTCAGGGAAATTCTATCACATTTGTTCAACTTACGTCGCTCCTATTTCAGATAGCGTACTCGGATAGGCGGCATCTTAAAGCGCGAGGAATGGTGAGTAAAATGCACTATTAAACTTCTATGATAGGGCAATCAGAGACCCGATTAGATCATTTTATATTTTGGTTAATATAAGAATTCAGCGAAATTCTATCACATTTGTTTAATTTACGTCGCTCCTATTTCAGATAGCGTATTGGGCTAAGCGGCATCTCAATGCGCATGAAATGGCCAGTAAAATGCACCATTAAACTTCTAGGATAAGGCAAACGGAGACCCGATTAGACCATTTCATATTACGGTTAATATAAGAATTCCGCGTTATTGTATCACATCTGTTCAACTTACGTCGCTCCTATTTCAGATAGCGTATTGGGCTAAGCGGCATCTCAATGCGCATGAAATGGCCAGTAAAATGCACTATTAAACTTCTAGGATAAGGCAAACGGAGACCCGATTAGACCATTTCATATTACGGTTAATATAAGAATTCAGCGTTATTCTATCACATTTGTTCAACTTACGTCGCTCCTATTTCAGATAGCGTACTGGGCTAGGCGGCATCTTAAAGCGCGTGGAATGGCGAGCAAAATGCACTCTTAATCTTCTATGATAGGGCAATCAGAGACCCGATTAGATCATTTTATATTACGGTTAATATAAGAATTCAGCGTAATTCTATCACATTTGTTCAACATACGTCGCTCCTATTTCATATAGTGTACTGGGCTAGGCGGCATCTTAAAGCGCGTGGAAGGGCGAGTAAAATGCACTACTAAACTTCTATGATAGGGCAATCAGAGTCCCGTTTGGATCATTTTATATTATGGTTAATATAAGAATTCAGCGAAATTCTATCACATTTGTTCAATTTACGTCGTTCCTATATCAGATAGCGTACTGGGCTAAGCGGCATCGCAAAGCGCATGAATTGACGAGTGAAATGCACTATTAAACTTCTTGGGTAGGGCGAACAAAGACCCGATTAGATCATTTTACATTAAGTTTAATATAAGAATTCAGCGAAATTCTATCACATTTGTTCAATTTACATCGCTCCTATTTCAGATAGCGACTTGTGCTAAGCAGCATCTCAAAGCGCAGGAAATGGCGAGTGAAATGCACCATTAAACTTCTAGGTTAGGGCAAACAGAGACCCCATTAGATCATTTTATATTATGGTTAATTTAAGAATTCAGCGAAATTCTCTCACATTTGTTCAATTTACGTCGCTCGTATTTCAGATAGCGTACCCGGATAGGCGGCATCTTAAAGCGCGAGGAATGGCGAGTAAAATGCACTATTAAACTTCTATGATAGGGCAATCATAGACCCGATTAGATCATTTTATATTTTGGTTAATATAAGAATTCAGCGAAATTCTATCACATATGTTTAATTTACGTCGCTCCTATTTCAGATAGCGTATTGGGATAAGCGGCATCTCAAAGCGCATGAAATGCTGAGTAAAATGCGCTATTAAACTTCTAGGGTAGGGCAATCAGAGACCCGATTAGATCATTTTATATTGTGGTTAATTTAAGGATTCAGCAAAATTCTATCACATTTGTTCAATTTACGTCGTGCCTATTTCAGATAGCATACTGGGCTAGGCGCAAATTAAAGCGCGCGGAATGGCGAGTAAAATGCACTATTAAACTTCTATGATAGGGCAATCAGAGACCCGATTAGATCATTTTATATTTGGTTAATATAAGAATTCAGCGAAATTCTATCACATTTGTTCAATTTACGTCGTTCCTATTTCAGATAGCGTACTGGGCTAGGCGGCATCTTAAAGCGTGTGTAATGGCGAGTAAAATGCACTATTAAACTTCTATGATAGGGCAATCAGAGACCCGATTAGATCATTTCATATTTTGGTTAATATAAGAATTCAGCGAAATTCTATAACATTTGTTCAATTTACGTCGCTCCTATTTCAGATAGCTTATTGGGCTAAGCGGCATCTCAAAGCGCATGAAATGACGAGTGAAATGCACTATTAAACTTCAAGGGTAGGGCGTTCAAAGACCCGATTAGATCATTTTACATTAAGGTTAATATAAGAATTCAGCGAAATTCTATCACATTTGTTCAATTTACATCGCTCCTATTTCAGATAGCGACTTGTGCTAAGCGTCATCTCAAAGCGCAAGAAATGGCGAGGAAAATGCACTATTAAACTTCTAGGATAAGGCAAACAGAGACCCGATTAGATCATTTTATATTATGGTTAATTTAAGAATTCAGCAAAATTCTATCACATTTGTTCAATTTACGTCGCTCCTATTTCAGATAGCGTACTGGGCTAGGCGGCATCTTAAAGCGCGTGGAGTAGAGAGTAAACTGCACTATTAATCTTCTATGATAGGGCAATCAGAGACCCGATTAGATCATTTTATATTTTGGTGAATATAAGAATTCAGCGAAATTCTATCACATTTGTTCAATTTACGTCGCTCCTATTTCAGATAGCATATTGGGCTAAGCGGCATCGCAAAGCGCATGAACTGACGAGTGAAATGCACTATTAAACTTCTTGGGTAGGGCGAACAGAGAGCCGATTACATCATTTTATATTATGGTTAATTTAAGAATTCAGCAAAATTCTATCACATTTGTTCAATTTACGTCGCTCCTATTTCAGATAGCATATTGGGCTAAGCGGCATCTCAAAGCGCATGAAATAGCGAGTAAAATGCACTGTTAAACTTCTAGGGTAAGGCAAACAGAGACCCGATTAGATCATTTCATATTATGGTTTATTTAAGAATTCAGAAAAATTCTATCACATTCGTTCAATTTACGTGGCTCCTATTTCAGATAGCGTACTGGGATAAGCGGCATCTCGAAGCGCAAGAAATGGCTAGTAAAATGCAGTATTAAACTTCTAGGGTAGGGCAAACAGAGACCCGATTAGATCATTTTATATTACGGTTAATATAAGAATTCAGCGTAATTCTGTCACATTTGTTCAACTTACGTCGCTCCTATTTCAGATAGCGTACTGGGCTAGGCGGCAACATAAAGCGCGTGGAATGGCGAGTAAAATGCACTATTAAACTTCTATGATAGGGCAATCAGAGACCCGATTAGATCATTTTATATTTTGGTTAATATAAGAATTCAGCGAAATTCTATCACATTTGTTCAATTTACGTCGCTCCTATGTCAGATAGCGTATTGGGCTAAGCGGCATCTCAAAGCGCATGAAATGGCGAGTGAAATGCACTATTAATGTTGTATGGTAGGGCAATCAGAGACCCCATTAGATCATTTTATGTTATGGTTAATTTAAGAATTCAGCGAAATTCTATCACATTTATTCAATTTACGTCGCTCCTATGTCGGATAGCGTATTGGGCTATGCGGCATCTCAAAGCGCATGAAATGACGAGTAAAATGCACTGTTAAACTTCTAGGGTAGGGCAAACAGAGACCCGATTAGATCATTTTATATTACGGTTAATATAAGAATTCAGCAAAATTCTATCACATTTGTTCAACTTACGTCGCTCCTATTTCAGATAGCGTACTGGGCTAGGCGGCACCTTAAAGCGCGTGGAATGGCGAGTAAAATGCACTATTAAACTTTTATGATAGGGCAATCAGAGACCCGATTAGATCATTTTATATCTTGGTTAATATAAGAATTCAGCGAAATTCTATCACATTTGTTCAATTTACGTCGCTCCTATTTCAGATAGCGAATTGGGCTAAGCGGCATCTCAAAGCGTATGAAATGGCGAGTAAAATGCACTATTAAACTTCTAGGGTAAGGCAAACAGAGACCCGATTAGATCATTTTATATTACGGTTAATATAAGAATTCAGAGTAATTCTATCACATTTGTTCAACATACGTCGCTCCTATTTCAGATAGCGTACTGGGCTAGGCGGCATCTTAAAGCGCGTGGAATGGCGAGTAAAATGCACTATTAAACTTCTATGATTGGGCAATCAGAGACCCGATTAGATCATTTTATATTTTGGTTAATATAAGAATTCAGCGAAATTCTATCACATTTGTTCAATTTACGTCGCTCCTATTTCAGATAGCGTATTGGGCTAAGCGGCATCTCAAAGCGCATGAAATGGCGAGTAAAATGCACTGTTAAACCTCTAGAGAAAGGCAAACAGAGACCCGATTAGTTCATTTCATATTATGGTTTATTTAAGAATTCAGAAAAATTCTATCACATTTGTCCAATTTACGTCGCTCCTATTTCAGATAGCTTATTGAGCTAAGCGGCATCTCAAAGCGCATGAAATGACGTGTGAAATGCACTAGTAATCTTCTAGGGTAGGGCGATCAGAGACCCGATTAGATCATTTTACATTAAGGTTAATATAAGAATTCAGCGAGATTCTCTCACATTTGTTCAATTTACGTCGCTGATATTTCAGATAGCGTATTGGGCTAAGCGGCATCTCAACGCGCAAGAAATGGCGAGTAAAATGTACTATTAAACTTCTAGGGTAGGGCAAACAGAGACCCGATTAGAACATTTTATATTATGGTTAATTTAAGTATTCAGCGAAATTCTATCACATTTGTTCGATTTACGTCGCTCATGTTGCAGATAGCGTATTGGGCTAAGCGGCATCTCAAAGCGCATGAAATGGCGAGTAAAACGCACTATTAAACTTCTAGGGTAAGGCAAACCGAGACCCGATTAGATCATTTAATATTACGGTTAATATAAGAATTCAGAGTAATTATATCACATTTGTTCAACATACGTAGCTCCTATTGCAGATAGTGTACTGGGCTAGGCGGCATCGTAAAGCGCGTGGAAGGGCGAGTAAAATGCACTACTAAACTTCTATGATAGGGCAATCAGAGTCCCGTTTAGATCATTTTATATTTTGTTTAATATAAGATTTCATGGAAATTCTATCACATTTGTTCAATTTACGTCGCTCCTATTTCAGATAGCGTATTGGGCCAAGCGGCATCTCAAAGCGCATGAAATGACGAGAGATATGCACTATTAAAGTTCTTGGGTAGGGCAAACAGAGACCCGATTATATCATTTTATATTATGGTTAATTTAAGAATTCAGCAAAATTCTATCACATTTGTTCAACTTACGTAGCTCCTATTTCAGATAGCGTACTGGGCTAGGCGGCATCTTAAAGCGTGTGTAATGGCGAGTAAAATGCACTATTAAACTTCTAGGGTAGGGCGAACAAAGGGCCGATTTGATCATTTTACATTAAGTTTAATATAAGAATTCAGCGAAATTCTATCACATTTGTTCAATTTACATCGCTCCTATTTCAGATAGCGACTTGTGCTAAGCGGCATCTCAAAGCGCAGGAAATGGCGAGTAAAATGCACCATTAAACTTCTAGGGTAGGGCAAACAGAGACCCCATTAGATCATTTTATATTATGGTTAATTTAAGAATTCAGCGAAATTCTCTCACATTTGTTCAATTTACGTCGCTCCTATTTCAGATAGCGTACCCGGATAGGCGGCATCTTAAAGCGCGAGGAATGGCGAGTAAAATGCACTATTAAACTTCTATGATAGGGCAATCAGAGACCCGATTAGATCATTTTATATTTTGGTTAATATAAGAATTCAGCGAAATTCTATCACATATGTTTAATTTACGTCGCTCCTATTTCAGATAGCGTATTGGGATAAGCGGCATCTCAAAGCGCATGAAATGCTGAGTAAAATGCGCTATTAAACTTCTAGGGTAGGGCAATCAGAGACCCGATTAGATCATTTTATATTATGGTTAATTTAAGGATTCAGCAAAATTCTATCACATTTGTTCAATTTACGTCGTTCCTATTTCAGATAGCATACTGGGCTAGGCGGCAACTTAAAGCGCGCGGAATGGCGAGTAAAATGCACTATTAAACTTCTATGATAGGGCAATCAGAGACCCGATTAGATCATTTTATATTTTGGTTAATATAAGAATTCAGCGAAATTCTATCACATTTGTTCAATTTACGTCGTTCCTATTTCAGATAGCGTACTGGGCTAGGCGGCATCTTAAAGCGTGTGTAATGGCGAGTAAAATGCACTATTAAACTTCTATGATAGGGCAATCAGAGACCCGATCAGATCATTTCATATTTTGGTTAATATAAGAATTCAGCGAAATCCTATCACATTTGTTCAATTTACGTCGCTCCTATTTCAGATAGCTTATTGGGCTAAGCGGCATCTCAAAGCGCATGAAATGACGAGTGAAATGCACTATTAAACTTCAAGGGTAGGGCGATCAAAGACCCGATTAGATCATTTTACATTAAGGTTAATATAAGAATTCAGCGAAATTCTATCACATTTGTTCAATTTACATCGCTCGTATTTCAGATAGCGACTTGTGCTAAGGGTCATCTCAAAGCGCAAGAAATGGCGAGTAAAATGCACTATTAAACTTCTAGGATAAGGCAAACAGAGACCCGATTAGATCATTTTATATTATGGTTAATTTAAGAATTCAGCGAAATTCTATCACATTTGTTCAATTTACGTCGCTCCTATGTCAGATAGCGTATTGGGCTATGCGGCATCTCGAAGCGCATGAAATGACGAGTAAAATGCACTGTTACACTTCTAGGGTAGGGCAAGCAGAGACCCGATTAGATCATTTTATATTACGGTTAATATAAGAATTCATCGAAATTCTATCACATTTGTTCAATTTACGTCGCTCCTATTTCAGATAGCGTACTGGGCTAGGCGGCATCTTAAAGCGCGTGGAATGGCGAGTAAAATGCACTTTCAAACTTCTATGATAGGGCAATCATAGACCCGATTAGATCATTTTATATTTTGGTTAATATAAGAATTCAGCGAGATTCTCTCACATTTGTTCAATTTACGTCGCTGATATTTCAGATAGCGTATTGGGCCAAGCGGCATCTCAAAGCGCAAGAAATGGCGAGTAAAATGAACTATTAAACTTCTAGGGTAGGGCAATCAGAGACCCGATTCGATCATTTTACATTATGGTTAATTTAAGAATTCAGCAAAATTCTATCACATTTGTTCAACTTACGTCGCTCCTATTTCAGAGAGCGTACTGGGCTAGGCGGCACCTTAAAGCGCGTGGAATGGCGAGTAAAATGCACTATTAAACTTCTATGATAGGGCAATCAGAGACCCGACTAGATCATTTTATATTTTGGTTAATATAAGAATTCAGCGAAATTCTATCACATTTGTTCAATTTACGTCGCTCCTATTTCAGATAGCTTATTGGGCTAAGCGGCATCGCAAAGCGCATGAAATGACGAGTGAAATGCACTATTAAACTTCTGGGGTAGGGCAAACAGAGACCCGATTAGATCATTTTACATTAAGGTTAATATAAGAATTCAGGGATATTCTATCACATTTGTTCAACATACGTCGCTCCTATTTCAGATAGCGTACTGGGCTAGGCGGCATCTTAAAGCGCGTGGAGTGGTGAGTAAAATGCACTATTAAGCTTCTATGATAGGGCAATCAGAGACCCGATTAGATCATTTTATATTTTGGTTAATATAAGAATTCAGCGAAATTCTATCACATTTGTTCAATTTACGTCGCTCCTATTTCAGATAGCGTACTGGGCTAGGCGGCATCTTAAAGCGCGTGGAATGGCGAGTAAAATGCACTTTTAAACTTCTATGATAGGGCAATCATAGACCCGATTAGATCATTTTATATTTGGTTAATATAAGAATTCAGCGAGATTCTCTCACATTTGTTCAATTTACGTCGCTGATATTTCAGATAGCGTATTGGGCTAAGCGGCATCTCAAAGCGCAAGAAATGGCGAGTAAAATGAACTATTAAACTTCTAGGGTAGGGCAATCAGAGACCCGATTCGATCATTTTACATTATGGTTAATTTAAGAATTCAGCAAAATTCTATCACATTTGTTCAACTTACGTCGCTCCTATTTCAGATAGCGTACTGGGCTAGGCGGCACCTTAAAGCGCATGGAATGGCGAGTAAAATGCACTATTAAACTTCTATGATAGGGCAATCAGAGACCCGATTAGATCATTTTATATTTTGGTTAATATAAGAATTCACCGAAATTCTATCACATTTGTTCAATTTACGTCGCTCCTATTTCAGATAGCTTATTGGGCTAAGCGGCATCGCAAAGCGCATGAAATGACGAGTGAAATGCACTATTAAACTTCTAGGGTAGGGCAAACAGAGACCCGATTA
>CAKAJE020000145.1:0-33346 GCA_916610135.2 Macropis europaea | reverse complement strand
CCCTATTAAACTTCTATGATAGGGCAATCAGAGACCCGATTAGATCATTTTATATTATTGTTAATTTAAGAATTCAACGAAATTCTATCACACTTGTTCAATTTACGTCGCTCCTATTTCAGGTAGCGTATTGGGCTAAGCGGCACCTCAAAGCGCATGAAATGGCGAGTAAAATGCACTATTAAACTTCTCGGCTAGGGCGAACAGAAACCCGATTAGATCATTTTATATTATGGATAATTTAAGAATTCAGGGAAATTCTATCACATTTGTTCAATTTACGTCGCTCCTATTTCAGATAGCGTATTGGGCTAAGCGGCATTTCAAAGCGCATGAAATGGCGAGTAAAATGCACTATTAAACTTCTACGGTAGGGCAAACAGAGACCCGATTAGATCATTTTATATTATGGTTAATTTAAGAATTCAGCAAAATTCTATCACATTTGTTCAACTTACGTCGCTCCTATTTCAGATAGCGTATTGGGATAAGCGGCATCTCAAAGCGCATGAATTGGCGAGTAAAATATACAATTAAACTTCTAGGGTAGATCAAACAGAGACCCGATTAGATCATTTTATATTGTGGTTAATTTAAGAATTCAGCAAAATTCTATCACATTCGTTCAATTTACGTCGCTCCTATTTCAGATAGCGTACTGGGCTAGGCGGCAACTTAAAGCGCGTGGAATGGCGAGTAAAATGCACTATTAAACTTCTATGATAGGGCAATCAGTGACCCGATTAGATCATTTTATATTATAGTTAATTTAAGAATTCAGCGAAATTCTATCACATTTGTTCAATTTACGTCGCTCCTATTTCAGATAGCGTATTTGGATAAGCGGCATCTCAAAGCGCATGAAATGGCGAGTAAAATGCAATACTAAACTTCTAGGATAAGGCAAACAGAGACACGATTAGATCATTTTATATTACGGTTAATATAAGAATTAAGCGTAATTCTATCACATTTGTTCAATTTACATCGCTCCTATTTCAGATAGGTTACAGGGGTAAGCGGCATCTTAAAGCGCATGAAATGACGAGAGAAATGCACTATTTAACTTCTAGGGTAGGGCGAACAGAGACCCGATTAGATCATTTTACATTAAGGTTAATATAAGAATTAAGCGTAATTCTATCACATTTGTTGAATTTACGTCACTCCTATTTCAGATAGCCTACTGGGCTAGCCTGAATCTTAAAGCGCTTGGAATAGCGAGTAAAACGCACTATTAGCCTTCTATGATAGGGCAATCAGAGACCCGATTAGATCATTTTATATTTTGGTTAATATAAGAATTCAGCGAAATCCTATCACGATTGTTCAATTTACGTCGCTCCTATTTCAGATAGCGTACTGGGCTAGGCGGCATCTTAAAGCGCGTGGAATGGCGAGTGAAATTCACTATTTAACTTCGATGATAGGGCAATCAGGGACCCGATTAGATCATTTTATAGTTGGGTTAATATAAGAATTCAGGGAAATTCTATCACATTTGTTCAATTTACGTCGCTCCTATTTCAGATAGCTTATTGTGCTAAGCGGCATCTCAAAGCGCATGAAATGAGGAGTGAAATGCACCATTAAACTTCTAGGGTCGGGCGAACAGAGACCCGATTAGATCATTTTACATTAAGGTTAATATAAGAATTCAGCGAAATTCTATCACTCAATTTACGTCGCTCATATTTCAGATAGCCTACTGGGCTAGCCGGCATCTTAAAGCGCGTGGAATAGCGAGTGAAATGCACTATTAAACTTCTAGAGTAGGGCGAACAGAGACCCGATTAGATCATTTTACATTAAGGTTAATATAAGAATTCAGCGAATTTCTATCACATTTGTTCAATTTACGTCGCTCATATTTCAGATAGCGTATTGGGCTAAGCGGCATCTCTAAGCGCATGAAATGGCGAGTAAAATGCGCTACTAACCTTCTATGATAGGGCAATCAGAGACCCGATTAGATCATTTTATATTTTGTTTAATATAAGATTTCAGGGAAATTCTATCACATTTGTTCCATTTACGTCGCTCCTATTTCAGATAGCGTATTGGGCTAAGCGGCATCTCACAGCGCATGAAATGGCGAATAAAATGCTCTATTAAACTTCTAGGCTAGGGCAAACAGAGACCCGATTAGATCATTTTACATTAAGGTTAATATAAGAATTCAGGGAAATTCTATCACATTTGTTCAATTTACGTCGCTCCTATTTCAGATAGCGTATTGGGCTAAGCGGCATCTCAAAGCGCATGAAATGTCGAATAGAATGCACTATTAAACTTCTAGGCTAGGGCAAACAGAGACCCGATTAGATCATTTTACATTAAGGTTAATATAAGAATTCAAGGAACTTCTATCACATTTGTTCAATTTACGTCGCTCCTATTTCAGATAGCGTATTGGGCTAAGCGGCATCTCAAAGCGCATTAAATGGCGAGCAAAATGCACTATTACACTTCTAGGGTATGGCAAACAGAGACCCGATTAGATCATTTTATATTATTGTTAATTTAAGAATTCAACGAAATTCTATCACACTTGTACAATTTACGTCGCTCCTATTTCAGATAGCGTATTGGGCTAGGCGGCATCTCAAAGCGCATGAAATGGCGAGTAAAATGCACTATTAAACTTCTAGGGTAAGGCAAACAGGGACCCGATTAGATCATTTTATATTACGGTTAATATAAGAATTCAGCGTAATTCTATCACATTTGTTAAACTTACGTCGCTCCTATTTCAGATAGCGTACTGGGCTAGGCGGCATCTTAAAGCGCGTGGCAGGGCGAGTAAAATGCACTATTAAACTTCTAGGCTAGGGCGAACAGAAACCCGATTAGATCATTTTATATTATGGTTAATTTAAGAATTCAGCAAATTCTATCACATTTGTTCAATTTACGTCGTTCCTATTTCAGATAGCGTACTGGGCTAGGCGGCATCATAAAGCGCGTGGAAATGGCGAGTAAAATACCTTATGAAACTTCTATGATAGGGCAATAAGAGGACCCGATTAGATCATTTTATATTTTGGTTAATATAAGTATTCAGCGAAATTCTATCACATTTGTTCAATTTACGTCGCTCCTATTTCAGGTAGCGTATTGGGCTAAGCGGCATCTCAAAGCGCATGAAATGGCGAGTGAAGTGCACTATTAAACATCTAGGGTAAGGGAATAGAGAGACCCGATTAGATCATTTTATATTACGGTTAATATAAGAATTAAGCGTAATTCTATCACATTTATTGAATTTACGTCACTCCTATTTCAGGATAGCGTACTGGGCTAGCCCTGAATCTTAAAGCGCGTGAATAGCGAGTAAAATGCACTATTAGCCTTCTATGATAGGGCAATCAGAGACCCGATTAGATCATTTTATATTTTGGTTAATACAAGAATTCAGCGAAATCCTATCACGTTTGTTCAATTTTACGTCGCTCCTATTTCAGATAGCGTACTGGGCTAGGCGGCATCTTAAAGCGCGTGGAATGGCGAGTGAAATTCACTATTTAACTTCGATGATAGGGCAATCAGGGACCCGATTAGATCATTTTATATTTGGGTTAATATAAGAATTCAGGGGAAATACTATCACATTTGTTCAATTACGTCGCTCCTATTTCAGATAGCTTATTGGGCTAAGCGGCATCTCAAAACGCATGAAATGAGGAGTGAAATGCACTAATAAACTCTCTAGGGTAGGGCGAACAGAGACCCGATTAGATCATTTTACATTAAGGTTAATATAAGAATTCAGCGAAATTCTATCACATTTGTTCAATTTACGTCGCTCATATTTCAGATAGCGTACTGGGCTAGGCGGCATCTTAAAGCGCGTGGAATGGCGAGTAAAATGCACTATTAAACTTCTAGGGTAGGGCGAACAGAGACCCGATTAGATCATTTACATTAAGGATAATATAAGAATTCAGGGAAATTCTATCACATTTGTTCAATTTACGTCGCTCCTATTTCAGATAGCGTATTGGGCTAAGCGGCATCTCAAAGCGCATGAAATGGCGAGTAAAATGCACTATGAAACTTCTAGGGTAGGGGCAAACAGTGACCCGCTTAGATCAATTTTATAATATGGCTAATTTAAGAATTCAACGAAATTCTATCACACTTGTTCAATTTACGTCGCTCCTATTTCAGATAGCGTACTGGGCTAGGCGGCAATCTTAAAGCGCGCGAAATGGCGAGTAAAATGCACTATTAAACTTCTATGATAGGGCAATCAGAGACCCGATTAGATCATTTTATATTTTGTTTAATATAAGATTTCAGGGAAATTCTATCACATTTGTTCCATTTACGTCGCTCCTATTTCAGATAGCGTATTGGGCTAAGCGGCATCTCACAGCGCATGAAAATGGCGAATAAATGCTCTATTAAACTTCTAGGCTAGGGCAAACAGAGACCCGATTAGATCATTTTACATTAAGGTTAATATAAGAATTCAGGGAAATTCTATCACATTTGTTCAATTTACGTCGCTCCTATTTCAGATAGCGTATTGGGCTAAGCGGCATCTCAAAGCGCATGAAATGTCGAATAGAATGCACTATTAAACTTCTAGGCTAGGGCAAACAGAGACCCGATTAGATCATTTTACATTAAGGTTAATATAAGAATTCAGGGAAATTCTATCACATTTGTTCAATTTACGTCGCTCCTATTTCAGATAGCGTATTGGGCTAAGCGGCATCTCAAAGCGCATTAAATGGCGAGCAAAATGCACTATTACACTTCTAGGGTATGGCAAACAGAGACCCGATTAGATCATTTTATATTATTGTTAATTTAAGAATTCAACGAAATTCTATCACACTTGTACAATTTACGTCGCTCCTATTTCAGATAGCGTATTGGGCTAGGCGGCATCTCAAAGCGCATGAAATGGCGAGTAAAATGCACTATTAAACTTCTAGGGTAAGGCAAACAGGGACCCGATTAGATCATTTTATATTACGGTTAATATAAGAATTCAGCGTAATTCTATCACATTTGTTAAACTTACGTCGCTCCTATTTCAGATAGCGTACTGGGCTAGGCGGCATCTTAAAGCGCGTGGCAGGGCGAGTAAAATGCACTATTAAACTTCTAGGCTAGGGCGAACAGAGACCCGATTAGATCATTTTATATTATGGTTAATTTAAGAATTCAGCAAAATTCTATCACATTTGTTCAATTTACGTCGTTCCTATTTCAGATAGCGTACTGGGCTAGGCGGCATCTTAAAGCGCGTGGAATGGCGAGTAAAATACCTTATGAAACTTCTATGATAGGGCAATAAGAGACCAGATTAGATCATTTTATATTTTGGTTAATATAAGGATTCAGCGAAATTCTATCACATTTGTTCAATTTACGTCGCTCCTATTTCAGGTAGCGTATTGGGCTAAGCGGCATCTCAAAGCGCATGAAATGGCGAGTGAAGTGCACTATTAAACTTCTAGGGTAAGGGAAAGAGAGACCCGATTAGATCATTTTATATTACGGTTAATATAAGAATTAAGCGTAATTCTATCACATTTATTGAATTTACGTCACTCCTATTTCAGATAGCGTACTGGGCTAGCCTGAATCTTAAAGCGCGTGGAATAGCGAGTAAAATGCACTATTAGCCTTCTATGATAGGGCAATCAGAGACCCGATTAGATCATTTTATATTTTGGTTAATATAAGAATTCAGCGAAATCCTATCACGTTTGTTCAATTTACGTCGCTCCTATTTCAGATAGCGTACTGGGCTAGGCGGCATCTTAAAGCGCGTGGAATGGCGAGTGAAATTCACTATTTAACTTCGATGATAGGGCAATCAGGGACCCGATTAGATCATTTTATATTTGGGTTAATATAAGAATTCAGGGAAATACTATCACATTTGTTCAATTTACGTCGCTCCTATTTCAGATAGCTTATTGGGCTAAGCGGCATCTCAAAACGCATGAAATGAGGAGTGAAATGCACTAATAAACTTCTAGGGTAGGGCGAACAGAGACCCGATTAGATCATTTTACATTAAGGTTAATATAAGAATTCAGCGAAATTCTATCACATTTGTTCAATTTACGTCGCTCATATTTCAGATAGCCTACTGGGCTAGCCGGCATCTTAAAGCGCGTGGAATAGCGAGTGAAATGCACTATTAAACTTCTAGGGTAGGGCGAACGGAGACGCGATTAGATCATTTTACATTAAGGATAATATAAGAATTCAGGGAAATTCTATCACATTTGTTCAATTTACGTCGCTCCTATTTCAGATAGCGTATTGGGCTAAGCGGCATCTCAAAGCGCATGAAATGGCGAGTAAAATGCACTATGAAACTTCTAGGGTAGGGCAAACAGAGACCCGCTTAGATCATTTTATATTATGGCTAATTTAAGAATTCAACGAAATTCTATCACACTTGTTCAATTTACGTCGCTCCTATTTCAGATAGCGTACTGGGCTAGGCGGCATCTTAAAGCGCGCGAAATGGCGAGTAAAATGCACTATTAAACTTCTATGATAGGGCAATCAGAGACCCGATTAGATCATTTTATATTTTGTTTAATATAAGATTTCAGGGAAATTCTATCACATTTGTTCCATTTACGTCGCTCCTATTTCAGATAGCGTATTGGGCTAAGCGGCATCTCACAGCGCATGAAATGGCGAATAAAATGCTCTATTAAACTTCTAGGCTAGGGCAAACAGAGACCCGATTAGATCATTTTACATTAAGGTTAATATAAGAATTCAGGGAAATTCTATCACATTTGTTCAATTTACGTCGCTCCTATTTCAGATAGCGTATTGGGCTAAGCGGCATCTCAAAGCGCATGAAATGTCGAATAGAATGCACTATTAAACTTCTAGGCTAGGGCAAACAGAGACCCGATTAGATCATTTTACATTAAGGTTAATATAAGAATTCAGGGAACTTCTATCACATTTGTTCAATTTACGTCGCTCCTATTTCAGATAGCGTATTGGGCTAAGCGGCATCTCAAAGCGCATTAAATGGCGAGCAAAATGCACTATTACACTTCTAGGGTATGGCAAACAGAGACCCGATTAGATCATTTTATATTATTGTTAATTTAAGAATTCAACGAAATTCTATCACACTTGTACAATTTACGTCGCTCCTATTTCAGATAGCGTATTGGGCTAGGCGGCATCTCAAAGCGCATGAAATGGCGAGTAAAATGCACTATTAAACTTCTAGGGTAAGGCAAACAGGGACCCGATTAGATCATTTTATATTACGGTTAATATAAGAATTCAGCGTAATTCTATCACATTTGTTCAACTTACGTCGCTCCTATTTCAGATAGCGTACTGGGCTAGGCGGCATCTTAAAGCGCGTGGCAGGGCGAGTAAAATGCACTATTAAACTTCTAGGCTAGGGCGAACAGAGACCCGATTAGATCATTTTATATTATGGTTAATTTAAGAATTCAGCAAAATTCTATCACATTTGTTCAATTTACGTCGCTCCTATTTCAGGTAGCGAGTTGGGCTAAGCGGCATCTCAAAGCGCATGAAATGGCGAGTGAAGTGCACTATTAAACTTCTAGGGTAAGGGAAAGAGAGACCCGATTAGATCATTTTATATTACGGTTAATATAAGAATTAAGCGTAATTCTATCACATTTATTGAATTTACGTCACTCCTATTTCAGATAGCGTACTGGGCTAGCCTGAATCTTAAAGCGCGTGGAATAGCGAGTAAAATGCACTATTAGCCTTCTATGATAGGGCAATCAGAGACCCGATTAGATCATTTTATATTTTGGTTAATATAAGAATTCAGCGAAATCCTATCACGTTTGTTCAATTTACGTCGCTCCTATTTCAGATAGCGTACTGGGCTAGGCGGCATCTTAAAGCGCGTGGAATGGCGAGTGAAATTCACTATTTAACTTCGATGATAGGGCAATCAGGGACCCGATTAGATCATTTTATATTTGGGTTAATATAAGAATTCAGGGAAATACTATCACATTTGTTCAATTTACGTCGCTCCTATTTCAGATAGCTTATTGGGCTAAGCGGCATCTCAAAACGCATGAAATGAGGAGTGAAATGCACTAATAAACTTCTAGGGTAGGGCGAACAGAGACCCGATTAGATCATTTTACATTAAGGTTAATATAAGAATTCAGCGAAATTCTATCACATTTGTTCAATTTACGTCGCTCATATTTCAGATAGCCTACTGGGCTAGCCGGCATCTTAAAGCGCGTGGAATAGCGAGTGAAATGCACTATTAAACTTCTAGGGTAGGGCGAACGGAGACGCGATTAGATCATTTTACATTAAGGATAATATAAGAATTCAGGGAAATTCTATCACATTTGTTCAATTTACGTCGCTCCTATTTCAGATAGCGTATTGGGCTAAGCGGCATCTCAAAGCGCATGAAATGGCGAGTAAAATGCACTATGAAACTTCTAGGGTAGGGCAAACAGAGACCCGCTTAGATCATTTTATATTATGGCTAATTTAAGAATTCAACGAAATTCTATCACACTTGTTCAATTTACGTCGCTCCTATTTCAGATAGCGTACTGGGCTAGGCGGCATCTTAAAGCGCGCGAAATGGCGAGTAAAATGCACTATTAAACTTCTATGATAGGGCAATCAGAGACCCGATTAGATCATTTTATATTTTGGTTAATATAAGAATTCAGCGAAATTCTATCACATTTGTTCAATTCACGTCGCTCCTATTTCAGATAGCGTATTGGGCTAGGAGGCATCTCAAAGCGTATGAAATGGCGAATAAAATGCACCATTAAAGTTCTAGGCTAGGGCGAACAGAGACCCGATTAGATCATTTTACATTATGGTTAATAAATGAATTCAGCGAAATTCTATCACACTTGTTCAATTTACGTCGCTCCTATTTCAGATAGCGTATTGGGCTAAGCGGCATCTCAAAGCGCATGAAATGGCGAATAAAATGCACTGTTAAACTTCTATGATAGGGCAATAAGAGACCCGCTTAGATCATTTTATATTTTGGTTAATATAAGGATTCAGCGATATTCTATCACATTTGTTCAATTTACGTCGCTCCTATTTCAGGTAGCGTATTGGGCTAAGCGGCATCTCAAAGCGCATGAAATGGCGAGTGAAGTGCACTATTAAACTTCTAGAGTAGGGCGAACAGAGACCCGAATAGATCATTTTACATTAAGGTTAATATAAGAATTAAGCGTAATTCTATCACATTTGTTCAATTTACGTCGCTCCTATTCCAGATAGCGGATTGGGTTAAGCGGCATCTCAAAGCGCATGAAATTACGAGTGAAATGCACTATTAAACTTCTGGGGTAGGACAAACAGAAACCCGATTAGATCATTTTATATTATGGTTAATTTAAGAATTCAGCAAAATTCTATCACATTTGTTCAATTTACGTCGCTCCGATTTCAGACAGCGTACTGGGCTAGGCGGCATCTTAAAACGCGTGGAATGGCGAGTAAAATGCACTATTAAACTTCTATGATAGGGCAATCAGAGACCCGATTAGATCATTTTATATTTTGGGCAATATATGAATTCAGCGAAATTCTATCACATTTGTTCAATTTACGTGGCTCCTATTTCAGATAGCGTATTGGGCTAAGCGGCATCTCAAAGCGTATGAAATGGCGAATAAAATGCACTATTAAAGTTCTATGATAGGGCGAACAGAGACCCGATTAGATCATTTTACATTAAGGTTAATATAAGAATTCAGCGAAATTCTATCACATTTGTTCAATTTACGTCGCTCCTATTTCAGATAGCGTATTGTGCTAAGCGGCATCTCAAAGCGCATGAAATGTCGAATAATATGCACTATTAAACTTCTAGGCTAGGGCAAATAGAGACCCGATTAGATCATTTTACATTAAGGTTAATATAAGAATTCAAGGAAGTTCTATCACAATTGTTCAATTTACGTCGCTCCTATTTCAGATAGCGTATTGGGCTAGGCGGCATCTTAAAGCGCGCGGAATGGCGAGTAAAATGCACTATTAAACTTCTATGATAGGGCAATCAGAGACCCGATTAGATCATTTTATATTTTGGTTAATATAAGAATTCAGCGAAATTCTATCACATTTGTTCAATTTACGTCGCTCCTCTTTCAGATAGGGAATTGGGCTAAGCGGCATCTCAAAGCGTATGAAATGGCGGATGAAATGCACTATTAAAGTTCTAGGCTAGGGCGAACAGAGACCCGATTAGATCTTTTTACATTATGGTTAATAAAAGAATTCAGCGAAATTCTATCACATTTGTTCAATTTACGTCGCTCCTATTTCAGATAGCGTACTGGACTAAGCGGCAACTTAAAGCGCGTGGAATGGCGAGTAAAATGCAGTACTAAACTTCTATGATAGGGCAATCGGAGACCCGATTAGATCATTTTATATTTTGTTTAATATAAGATTTCAGGGAAATTCTATCACATTTGTTCAATTTACGTCGCTCCTATTTCAGATAGCGTATTGGGCTAAGCGGCATCTCAAAGCGCATGAAATGTCGAATAAAATGCACTATTAAACTTCTAGGCTAGGGCACACAGAGACCCGATTAGATCATTTTACATTAAGGTTAATATAATAATGCAGCGCAATTCTATCACATTTGTTCAATTTACGTCGCTCCTATTTCAGATAGCGTATTGAGCTAAGCGGCATCTCAGAGCGCATGAAATGGCGAGCAAAATGCACTTTTAAACTTCTAGGGTATGGCAAACAGAGACCCGATTAGATCATTTTATATTCTGGTTAATTTAAGAATTCAACGAAATTCTATCACACTTGTTCAATTTACGTCGCTCCTATTTCAGATAGCGTATTGGGCTAAACGGCATCTTAAAACGCATGAAATGGCGAGTACAATGCACTATTAAACTTCTAGGGTAAGGCAAACAGGGATCCGATTAGATAATTTTATATTACGGTTAATATAAGAATTCAGCGTAATTCTATCACATTTGTTAAACTTACGTCGCTCTTATTTCAGATAGCGTACTGGGCTGGGCGGCATCTTAAAGCGCGTGGCATGGCGAGTAAAATGCACTATTAAACTTCTAGGGTATGGCAAACGGAGACCCGATTAGATCATTTTATATTATGGTTAATTTAAGAATTCAACGAAATTCTATCACACTTGTTCAATTTACGTCGCTCCTATTTCAGATAGTGTATTGGGCTAAGCGGTATCTCAAAGCGTATGAAATGGCGAGTAAAATGCACTATTAAATTTCTAGGGTAAGGCAAACAGGGACCCGATTAGATCATTTTATATTACGGTTAATATAAGAATTCAGCGTAATTCTATCACATTTGTTAAACTTACGTCGCTCCTATTTCAGATAGCGTACTGGGCTATGCGGCATCTTAAAGCGCGTGGAAGGGCGAGTAATATGCACTATTAAACTTCTAGGGTTAGGGAAAGAGAGACCCGATTAGATCATTTTATATGACGGTTAATATAAGAATTAAACGTAATTCTATCACATTTGTTCAACTTACGTCGCTCCTATTTCAAATAGCGTACTGGGCTAGACGGCATCTTAAAGCGCGTGGAATAACGAGTAAAATGCACTATTAAACTTCTAGGCTAGGGCGAACAGGGACCCGATTAGATCATTGTATATTATGGTTAATTTAAGAATTCAGCGAAATTCTATCACATTCGTTCAATTTACGTCGCTCCTATTTCAGATAGCGTATCGGGCTAAGCGGCATCTCAAAGCGCATGAAATCGCGAGTAAAATTCACTATTAAACTTCTAGGGTAAGGCAAACAGAGACCCGATTAGATCATTTTATATTACGGTTAATATAAGAATTCAGCGTAATTCTATCACATTTGTTCAACCTACGTCGCTCCTATTTCAGATAGCGTACTGGGCTAGACGGCATCTTAAAGCGCGTGGAAGGGCGAGTAGAATGCACTACTAAACTTCTATGATAGGGCAATCAGAGACCCGATTAGATCATTTTATATTTTGTTTAATATAAGATTTCAAGGCAATTCTATCACATTTGTTCAATTTACGTCGCTCCTATTTCAGATAGCGTATGGGGCTAAGCGGCATCTCAAAGCGCATGAAATGGCGAGTGAAATGCACGGTCAAACTTCTAGGATAATTCAAACAGAGACCCGATCAGATCATTTTATATTACGGTTAATATAAGAATTCAGCGAAATTCTATCACATTTGTTCAATTTACATCGCTTCTATTTCAGATAACGTATTGGGCTAAACTGCATCTCACAGCGCATGAAATGACGAGTAAAATGCACTATTAAACTTCTATGGTAGGGCAAACAGAGACCCGATTAGATAATTTTATATTATAGTTAATTTGAGAATTCAGCGAAATTCTACCACATTTGTTCTATTTACGTCGCTCCTATCTCAGATAGCGTATTGGGCTAAGCGGCATCTCAAAGCTCATGAAATGGCGAGTAACATGCACTATTAATCTTCTAGGGTAAGGCAAACAGAGACCCGATTGGATCATTTTATATTATGGTTAATATAAGAATTCAACGTAATTCTATCACATTTGTTCAACTTACGTCGCTCCTATTTCAAATAGCGTACTGGGCTAGACGGCATCTTAAAGCGCGTGGAAGGGCGAGTAAAATGCACTACTAAACTTCTATGATAGGGCAATCGGAGACCCGATTAGATCATTTTATATTTTGTTTAATATAAGATTTCAGGGAAATTCTATCACATTTGTTCAATTTTCGTCGCTCCTATTTCAGATAGCGTATTGGGCTAAGCGGCATCTCAAAGCGCATGAAATGTCTAATAAATTGCTCTATTAAACTTCTAGGCTAGGGCAAACAGAGACCCGATTAGATCATTTTACATTAAGGTTAATATAAGAATTCAGGGAAAGTCTATCACATTTGTTCAATTTACGTCGCTCCTATTCCAGATAGCGGATTGGGTTAATCGGCATCTCAAAGCGCATGAAATTACGAGTGAAAAGCACTATTAAACTTCTGGGGTAGGACAAACAGAGACCCGATTAGATCATTTTACAATAAGGTTAATATAAGAATTCAGGGAAAGTCTATCACATTTGTTCAATTTACGTCGCTCCTATTTCAGATCGCGTATTGGGCTCAGCGGCATCTCAAAGCGCATGAAATGGCGAGCAAAATGCACTATTAAACTTCTACGGTATGGCAAACAAGGACCCGATGAGATCATTTTATATTATGGTTAATTTAAGAATTCAACGAAATTCTATCACATTTGTTCAATTTACGTCGCTCCTATTTCAGATAGCGTATTGGGATACGCGGCATCTCAAAGCGCATGAAATGACGAGTGAAGTGCACTATTAAACTTCTAGGGTAAGGGAAAGAGAGACCCGATTAGATCATTTTATATTATGGTTAACATAAGAATTAAGCGTAATTCTATCACATTTGTTCAATTTACGTCGCTCCTATTCCAAATAGCGGATTGGGTTAATCGGCATCTCAAAACGCATGAATTTACGAGTGAAGTGCACTATTAAACTTCTGGGGTGGGACAAACAGAGACCCGATTAGATCATTTTATATTATGGTTAATTTAAGAATTCAGCAAAATTCTATCTCATTTGTTCAATTTACGTCGCTCCTATTTCAGATAGCGTATTGGGCTAAACGGCATCTCAAAACGCATCAAATGGCGAGTAAAATGCACTATTTAACTTCTCGGCTAGGGCGAACAGAGACACGATTAGATCATTTTACATTATGGTTAATAAAGGAATTCAGCGAAATTCTATCACATTTGTTCAATTTACGTCGCTCCTATTTCAGATGGCGTAGAGGGCCAAGCAGAATCTCAAAGCGCATGAAACGACGAGTAAAATGCACTATTAAACTTCTAGGGTAAACCAAACAGAGACCCGATTAGATCATTTTATATTACGGTTAATATAAGAATACAGCGTAATTCTATCACATTTGTTCAACCTACGTCGCTCCTATTGCAGATAGCGTATTGGGATAAGCGGCATCTCAAAGCGCATGAAATGACGAGTGAAGTGCACTATTAAACTTCTAGGGTAAGGGAAAGAGAGACCCGATTAGATAATTTTATATTATGGTTAATATAAGAATTAAGCGTAATTCTATCACATTTGTTCAATTTACGTCGCTCCTATTCCAGATAGCGGATTGGGTTAAGCGGCATCTCAAAGCGCATGAAATTACGAGTGAAATGCACTATTAAACTTCTGGGGTAGGACAAACAGAGACCCGATTAGATCATTTTATATTATGGTTAATTTAAGAATTCAGCAAAATTCTATCTCATTTGTTCAATTTACGTCGCTCCGATTTCAGATAGCGTACTGGGCTAGGCGGCATCTTAAAACGCGTGGAATGGCGAGTAAAATGCACTATTAAACTTCTATGATAGGGCAATCAGAGACCCGATTAGATCATTTTATATTTTGGGCAATATATGAATTCAGCGAAATTCTATCACATTTGTTCAATTTACGTCGCTCCTATTTCAGATAGCGTATTGGGCTAAGCGGCATCTCAAAGCGTATGAAATGGCGAATAAAATGCACTCTTAAAGTTCTATGATAGGGCGAACAGAGACCCGATTGGATCATTTTACATTAAGGTTAATATAAGAATTCAGCGAAATTCTATCACATTTGTTCAACTTACGTCGCTCCTATTTCAGATAGCGTATTGGGCTAAGCGGCATCTCAAAACGCATCAAAGGGCGAGTAAAATGCACTATTTAACTTCTCGGCTAGGGCGAACAGTGACCCGATTAGATCATTTTACATTATGGTTAATAAAGGAATTCAGCGAAATTCTATCGCATTTGTTCAATTTACGTCGCTCCTATTTCAGATAGCGTAGTGGGCTAAGCGGAATCTCAAAGCGCATGAAATGACGAGTAAAATGCACTATTAAACTTCTGGGGTAGGACAAACAGAGACCCGATTAGATCATTTTATATTACGGTTAATATAAGAATACAGCGTAATTCTATCACATTTGTTCAATTTACGTCGCTCCTATTCCAGATAGCGGATTGGATTAAGCGGCATCTCAAAGCGCATGAAATTGCGAGTGAAATGCACCATTAAACTTCTGGGGTAGGACAAACAGAGGCCCGATTAGATCATTTTATATTATGGTTAATTTAAGAATTCAGCAAAATTCTATCTCATTTGTTCAATTTACGTCGCTCCGATTTCAGATAGCGTACTGGGCTAGGCGGCATCTTAAAACGCGTGGAATGGCGAGTAAAATGCACTATGAAACTTCTATGAAAAGGCAATCAGTGACCCGATTAGATCATTTTATATTTTGGGCAATATATGAATTCAGCGAAATTCTATCACATTTGTTCAATTTACGTCGCTCCTATTTCAGATAGCGTATTGGGCTAAGCGGCATCTCAAAGCGTATGAAATGGCGAATAAAGTGCACTATTAAAGTTCTATGATAGGGCGAACAGAGTCCCCGATTAGATCATTTTACATTAAGGTTAATATAAGAATTCAGCGAAATTCTATCACATTTGTTCAATTTACGTCGCTCCAATTTCAGATAGCGTATTGGGCTAAGCGGCATCTCAAAGCGCGTGAAATGGCGAGTGAAATGCACCATTAGACTTCTATGGTAGGGCAATCAGAGACCCGATTAGATCATTTTAAATTACGGATAATATAAGAATTCAGCGTAATTCTATCACATTTGTTCAACTTACGCCGCTCCTGCTTGAGATAGCGTACTGGACTAGGCGGCAACTTAAAGCGCGTGGAATGGCGTGTAAAATGCACTATCAAACTTCTAGGGTAGGGCAAACAGAGAACCGATTAGATCATTTTATATTATGGTTAATTTAAGAATTCAGCAAAATTCTATCACATTTGTTCAATTTACGTCGCTCCTATTTCAGATAGCGTATTGGGCTAAGCGGCATCTCAAAACGCATCAAAGGGCGAGTAAAATGCACTATTTAACTTCTCGGCTAGGGCGAACAGTGACCCGATTAGATCATTTTACATTATGGTTAATAAAGGAATTCAGCGAAATTCTATCGCATTTGTTCAATTTACGTCGCTCCTATTTCAGATAGCGTAGTGGGCTAAGCGGAATCTCAAAGCGCATGAAATGACGAGTAAAATGCACTATTAAACTTCTGGGGTAGGACAAACAGAGACCCGATTAGATCATTTTATATTACGGTTAATATAAGAATACAGCGTAATTCTATCACATTTGTTCAACCTACGTCGCTCCTATTGCAGATAGCGTATTGGGATAAGCGGCATCTCAAAGCGCATGAAATGACGAGTGAAGTGCACTATTAAACTTCTAGGGTAAGGGAAAGAGAGACCCGATTAGATAATTTTATATTATGGTTAATATAAGAATTAAGCGTAATTCTATCACATTTGTTCAATTTACGTCGCTCCTATTCCAGATAGCGGATTGGGTTAAGCGGCATCTCAAAGCGCATGAAATTGCGAGTGAAATGCACTATTAAACTTCTGGGGTAGGACAAACAGAGACCCGATTAGATCATTTTATATTATGGTTAATTTAAGAATTCAGCAAAATTCTATCTCATTTGTTCAATTTACGTCGCTCCGATTTCAGATAGCGTACTGGGCTAGGCGGCATCTTAAAACGCGTGGAATGGCGAGTAAAATGCACTATTAAACTTCTATGATAGGGCAATCAGAGACCCGATTAGATCATTTTATATTTTGGGCAATATATGAATTCAGCGAAATTCTATCACATTTGTTCAATTTACGTCGCTCCTATTTCAGATAGCGTATTGGGCTAAGCGGCATCTCAAAGCGTATGAAATGGCGAATGAAGTGCACTATTAAAGTTCTATGATAGGGCGAACAGAGTCCCCGATTAGATCATTTTACATTAAGGTTAATATAAGAATTCAGCGAAATTCTATCACATTTGTTCAATTTACGTCGCTCCTATTTCAGATAGCGTATTGGGCTAAGCGGCATCTCAAAGCGCGTGAAATGGCGAGTGAAATGCACCATTAGACTTCTATGGTAGGGCAATCAGAGACCCGATTAGATCATTTTAAATTACGGATAATATAAGAATTCAGCGTAATTCTATCACATTTGTTCAACTTACGCCGCTCCTGCTTGAGATAGCGTACTGGAGTAGGCGGCAACTTAAAGCGCGTGGAATGGCGAGTAAAATGCACTATCAAACTTCTAGGGTAGGGCAAACAGAGAACCGATTAGATCATTTTATATTATGGTTAATTTAAGAATTCAGCAAAATTCTATCACATTTGTTCAATTTACGTCGCTCCTATTTCAGATAGCGTATTGGGCTAAGCGGCATCTCAAAGCGCATGAAATGTCGAATAATATGCACTATTAAACTTCTAGGCTAGGGCAAATAGAGACCCGATTAGATCATTTTACATTAAGGTTAATATAAGAATTCAAGGAAATTCTATCACAATTGTTCAATTTACGTCGCTCCTATTTCAGATAGCGTACTGGGCTAGGCGGCATCTTAAAGCGCGCGGAATGGCGAGTAAAATGCATTATTATACTTCTATGGTAGGGCAATCAGAGACCCGATTAGCTCATTTTAAATTACGGATAATATAAGAATTCAGCGTAATTCTATCACATTTGTTCAACTTACGCCGCTCCTGCTTGAGATAGCGTACTGGAGTAGGCGGTAACTTAAAGCGCGTGGAATGGCGAGTAAAATGCACTATCAAACTTCTAGGGTAGGGCAAACAGAGAACCGATTAGATCATTTTATATTATGGTTAATTTAAGAATTCAACGAAATTCTATCACATTTGTTCAATTTACGTCGCTCCTACTTCAGATAGTGTATTGGGCTAAGCGGTATCTCAAAGCGTATGAAATGGCGAGTAAAATGCACTATTAAATTTCTAGGGTAAGGCAGACAGGGACCCGATTAGATCATTTTATATTACGGTTAATATAAGAATTCAGCGTAATTCTATCACATTTGTTAAACTTACGTCGCTCCTATTTCAGATAGCGTACTGGGCTAGGCGGCATCTTAAAGCGCGTGGAAGGGCGAGTAAAATGCACTATTAAACTTCTAGGATTGGGGAAAGAGAGACCCGATTAGATCATTTTATATGACGGTTAATATAAGAATTAAGCGTAATTCTGTCACATTTCTTCAATTTACGTCACTCCTACTTCAGATAGCCTACTGGGCTAGCCGGCATCTTACAGCGCGTGGAATAACGAGTAAAATGCACTATTAAACTTCTAGGGTAAGGCAAACAGAGACCCGATTAGATCATATTGCATTATGGTTAATATAAGAATTCAGCGAAACCCTATCACATTTGTTCAACTTACGTCGCTCCTATTTCAGATAGCGTACTGGGCTAAGCGGCATCTTAAGGCGCATGAAAAGATGAGTGAAATCCACTATTAAACTTCTCTCATAGGGCAATCAGAGACCCGATTGGATCATTTTATATTTTGGTTAATATATGAATGCAGCGAAATTCTATCACATTTGTTCAATTTACGTCGCTCCTATTTCGGATAGCGCATTGGGATAAGCGGCATCTGAAAGCGCCTGAAATGTCGAGTAAAACGCACGATTAAACTTCTAGGGTAGGGCAAACAGAAACCCGATTAGATCATTTTATATTACGGTTAATATAAGAACACTGCGTAATTCTATCACATTTGTTCAACCTACGTCGCTCCTATTTCAGATAGCGTATTGGGCTAAGCGGCATCTCTAAGCGCATGAAATGGCGTATAAAATGCACTATAAAACTTATAGGCTAGGGCGAACAGAGACCCGATTAGATCATTTTACATTACGGTTAATAAAAGAATTCAGCGAAATTCTATCACATTTGTTCAATTTATGTCTCTCCTATTGCAGATAGCGTAGTGGGCTAAGCGGCATCTCAAAGCGCATGAAATGACGAGTGAAATGCACTATTAAACTTCTAGGGTAAGGCAAAGAGAGACCCGATTAGATCATTTTATATTACGGTTAATATAAGAATTCAGCGTAATTCTACCACATTTGTTCAATTTACGTCGCTCCTATTTCAGATAGCGTATAGGGCTAAGCGGCATCTCAAAGCGCATGAAATGACGAGTGCAATGCAATATTAAACTTCGAGGGTAGGGCGAACAGAGACCCGATTAGATCATTTTACATTAATGTTAATTTAAGAATTCAGGGAAATCCTATCACATTTGTTCAATTTACGTCGCTCCTATTCCAGATAGCGTATCGGGCTAAGCGGCATCTCAAAGCGCAAGAAAGGGCGAGTAAAATGCACTATTAAACTTCTATGACAGGGCAATCAGAGACCCGAGTAGATCATTTTATAATTTGGTTAATATAAGAATACAACGAAATTCTATCACATTTGTTCAATTTACGTCGTTCCTATTTCAGATAGCGTATTGGGCTAAGCGGCACCTCAAAGCGCATGAAATGGCGAGTAAAATGCACTATTAAACTACTAGGGTAGGGCAAACAGAGAACCGATTAGATCATTTTATATTATGGTTAATTTAAGAATTCAGCAAAATTCTATCACATTAGTTCAATTTACGTCGCTCCTATTTCAGATAGCGTACTGGGCTGGCCGGCATCTTAAAGCGCGTGGAATGGCGAGTGAAATGCACTATTAAACTACTATGATAGGGCAATCAGAGACCCGATTAGATCATTTTATATTATGGTTAATTTAAGAATTCAGCGAAATTCTATCACATTTGTTCAATTTATGTCGCTCCTATTTCGGATAGCGTATTGGGCTAAGCGGCATCTCAATGCGCATGAAATGGCGAGTAAAATGTACTAATAAACTTCTAGGGTAGGGCAAACAGAGACCCGATTAGATCATTTTATATTACCGTTAATTTAAGGATTCAGCAAACTTCTATCACATTTGTTCAATTTATGTCGCTCCTATTTCAGATAGCGTACTGGGCTAAGCGGCATCTCAAAGCGTATGAAATGGCGGATAAAATGCACTATTAAAGTTCTAGGCTAGGGCGAACAGAGACCCGATTAGATCTTTTTACATTATGGTTAATAAAAGAATTCAGCGAAATTCTATCACATTTGTTCAATTTACGTCGCTCCTATTTCAGATAGCGTACTGGACTAAGCGGCAACTTAAAGCGCATGGAATGTCGAATAAAATGCACTATTAAACTTCTAGGCTAGGGCACACAGAGACCCGATTAGATCATTTTACATTAAGGTTAATATAATAATGCAGCGCAATTCTATCACATTTGTTCAACTAACGTCGCTCCTATTTCAGATAGCGTATTGGGCTAAGCGGCATCTCAAAGCGCATGAAATGGCGAGCAAAATGCACTATTAAACTTCTAGGGTATGGCAAACAGAGACCCGATTAGATCATTTTATATTCTGGTTAATTTAAGAATTCAACGAAATTCTATCACACTTGTTCAATTTACGTCGCTCCTATTTCAGATAGCGTATTGGGCTAAACGGCATCTTAAAACGCATGAAATGGCGAGTACAATGCACTATTAAACTTCTAGGGTAAGGCAAACAGGGACCCGATTAGATAATTTTATATTACGGTTAATATAAGAATTGAGCGTAATTCTATCACATTTGTTAAACTTACGTCGCTCTTATTTCAGATAGCGTACTGGGCTGGGCGGCACCTGAAAGCGCATGATATGGCGAGTAAAATGCACTATTAAACTTCTAGGGTAGGGCAAACAGAGAACCGACTAGATCATTTTATATTATGGTTAATTTAAGAATTCAGCGAAATTCTATCACATTTGTTCAATTTATGTCGCTCCTATTTCAGATAGCGTATTGGGCTAAGCGGCATATCAATGCGCATGAAATGGCGAGTAAAATGTACTATTAAACTTCTAGGGTAGGGCAAACAGAGACCCGATTAGATCATTTTATATTACCGTTAATTTAAGGATTCAGCAAAATTCTATCACATTTGTTCAATTTACGTTGCTCCTATTTCAGATAGTGTACTGGGCTACGCGGCGTCTTAAAGCGCGTGGAATGGCGAGTAAAATGCACTATTAAACTTCTATGATAGGGCAATCAGAGACCCGATTAGATAATTTTATAATTTGGTTAATATAAGAATTCAGCGAAATTCTATCACATTTGTTCAATTTACGTCGTTCCTATTTCAGATAGCGTATTGGGCTAAGCGGCATCTCTAAGCGCATGAAATGGCGAGTTTAATGCACTATTGAACTTCGATGATAGGGCAATCAGAGACCCGATTAGATCATTTTATATTTTGGTTAATATAAGGATTCAGCGAAATTCTATCACATTTGTTCAATTTACGTCGCTCCTATATCAGATAGCTTATTGGGCTAAGCGGCATCTCAAAGCGCATGAAATGTCGAATAAAATGCACTATTAAACTTCTAGGCTAGGGCAAACAGAGACCCGATTAGATCATTTAACATTAAGGTTAATATAAGAATTCGGGGAAATTCCATCACATTTGTTCAATTTACGTCGCTCCTATTTCAGACAGCGTATTGGGCTAAGCGGCATCTCAAAGCGCATGAAATGGCGAGCATAATGCACTATTAAACTTCTAGGGTATGGCATACAGAGACCCGATTAGATCATTTTATATTGTGGTTAATTTAAGAATTCAACGAAATTCTATCACACTTGTTCAATTTACGTCGCTCCTATTTCAGATAGCGTAGTGGGGTAGGCGGCATCTTAAAGCGCGTGGAATGGCGAGTAAAATGCACTATTAAACTTCTATGATAGGGCAATCAGAGACCCGATTAGATCATTTTATATTTTGTTCAATATAAGATTTCAGGGAAATTCCATCACATTTGTTCAATTTACGTCGCTCCTATTTCAGACAGCGTATTGGGCTACGCGGCATCTCAAAGCGCATGAAATGGTGAATACAATGCACTACTAAACTTCTAGGCTAGGGCGAACGGAGACCCGATTAGATCATTTTACATTATGGTTAATAAAAGAATTCAGCGAAATTCTATCACATTTGTTCAATTTACGTCTCTCCTATTTCAGATAGCGTAGTGGGCTAAGCGGCATCTCAAAGCGCATGAAATGACGAGTGAAATGCACTATTAAACTTCTAGGGTAAGGCAAAGAGAGACCCGATTAGATCATTTTATATTACGGTTAATATAAGAATTCAGCGTAATTCTATCACATTTGTTCAATTTACGTCGCTCCTATTCCAGATAGCGTATTGGGCTAAGCGGCATCTCAAAGCGCAAGAAAGGGCGAGTAAAATGCACTATTAAACTTGTATGATAGGGCAATCAGACACCGGATTAGATCATTTTATATTATGGTTAATTTAAGAATTCAGCAAAATTCTATCACATTTGTTCAATTTACGTCGCTCATATTTCAGATAGCGTATCGTGCTAAGCGGCACCTCAAAGCGCATGATATGGCGAGTAAAATGCACTATTAAACTTCTAGGGTATGGCAAACAGAGACCCGATTAGATCATTTTATATTATGCTTAATTTAAGAATTCAGCGAAATTCTATCACATTTGTTCAATTTATGTCGCTCCTATTTCAGCTAGCGTATTGGGCTAAGCGGCATATCAATGCGCATGAAATGGCGAGTAAAATGTACTATTAAACTTCTAGGGTAGGGCAAACAGAGACCCGATTAGATCATTTTATATTACCGTTAATTTAAGGATTCAGCAAAATTCTATCACATTTGTTCAATTTACGTTGCTCCTATTTCAGATAGTGTACTGGGCTACGCGGCGTCTTAAAGCGCGTGGAATGGCGAGTAAAATGCACTATTAAACTTCTATGATAGGGCAATCAGAGACCCGATTAGATAATTTTATAATTTGGTTAATATAAGAATTCAGCGAAATTCTATCACATTTGTTCAATTTACGTCGTTCCTATTTCAGATAGCGTATTGGGCTAAGCGGCATCTCTAAGCGCATGAAATGGCGAGTTTAATGCACTATTAAACTTCGATGATAGGGCAATCAGAGACCCGATTAGATCATTTTATATTTTGGTTAATATAAGGATTCAGCGAAATTCTATCACATTTGTTCAATTTACGTCGCTCCTATATCAGATAGCTTATTGGGCTAAGCGGCATCTCAAAGCGCATGAAATGTCGAATAAAATGCACTATTAAACTTCTAGGCTAGGGCAAACAGAGACCCGATTAGATCATTTAACATTAAGGTTAATATAAGAATTCGGGGAAATTCCATCACATTTGTTCAATTTACGTCGCTCCTATTTCAGACAGCGTATTGGGCTAAGCGGCATCTCAAAGCGCATGAAATGGCGAGCAAAATGCACTATTAAACTTCTAGGGTATGGCATACAGAGACCCGATTAGATCATTTTATATTGTGGTTAATTTAAGAATTCAACGAAATTCTATCACACTTTTTCAATTTACGTCGCTCCTATTTCAGATAGCGTAGTGGGGTAGGCGGCATCTTAAAGCGCGTGGAATGGCGAGTAAAATGCACTATTAAACTTCTATGATAGGGCAATCAGAGACCCGATTAGATCATTTTATATTTTGTTCAATATAAGATTTCAGGGAAATTCCATCACATTTGTTCAATTTACGTCGCTCCTATTTCAGACAGCGTATTGGGCTACGCGGCATCTCAAAGCGCATGAAATGGTGAATACAATGCACTACTAAACTTCTAGGCTAGGGCGAACGGAGACCCGATTAGATCATTTTACATTATGGTTAATAAAAGAATTCAGCGAAATTCTATCACATTTGTTCAATTTACGTCTCTCCTATTTCAGATAGCGTAGTGGGCTAAGCGGCATCTCAAAGCGCATGAAATGACGAGTGAAATGCACTATTAAACTTCTAGGGTAAGGCAAAGAGAGACCCGATTAGATCATTTTATATTACGGTTAATATAAGAATTCAGCGTAATTCTATCACATTTGTTCAATTTACGTCGCTCCTATTCCAGATAGCGTATTGGGCTAAGCGGCATCTCAAAGCGCAAGAAAGGGCGAGTAAAATGCACTATTAAACTTGTATGATAGGGCAATCAGACACCCGATTAGATCATTTTATATTATGGTTAATTTAAGAATTCAGCAAAATTCTATCACATTTGTTCAATTTACGTCGCTCATATTTCAGATAGCGTATCGTGCTAAGCGGCACCTCAAAGCGCATGATATGGCGAGTAAAATGCACTATTAAACTTCTAGGGTATGGCAAACAGAGACCCGATTAGATCATTTTATATTATGCTTAATTTAAGAATTCAGCGAAATTCTATCACATTTGTTCAATTTATGTCGCTCCTATTTCAGATAGCGTATTGGGCTAAGCGGCATATCAATGCGCATGAAATGGCGAGTAAAATGTACTATTAAACTTCTAGGGTAGGGCAAACAGAGACCCGATTAGATCATTTTATATTACCGTTAATTTAAGGATTCAGCAAAATTCTATCACATTTGTTCAATTTACGTCGCTCCTATTTCAGATAGTGTACTGGGCTACGCGGCGTCTTAAAGCGCGTGGAATGGCGAGTAAAATGCACTATAAAACATCTATGATAGCGCAATCAGAGACCCGATTAGATCATTTTATAATTTGGTTAATATAAGAATTCAGCGAAATTCTATCACATTTGTTCAATTTACGTCGTTCCTATTTCAGACAGCGTATTGGGCTAAGCGGCATCTCTAAGCGCATGAAATGGCGAGTGAAATGCACTATTAAACTTCGATGATAGGGCAATCAGAGACCCGATTAGACCATTTTATATTTTGGTTAATATAAGGATTCAGCGAAATTCTATCACATTTGTTCAATTTACGTCGCTCCTATATCAGATAGCTTATTGGGCTAAGCGGCATCTCAAAGCGCATGAAATGTCGAATAAAATGCACTATTAAACTTCTAGGCTAGGGCAAACAGAGACCCGATTAGATTATTTAACATTAAGGTTAATATAAGGATTCGGGGAAATTCCATCACATTTGTTCAATTTACGTCGCTCCTATTTCAGACAGCGTATTGGGCTAAGCGGCATCTCAAAGCGCATGAAATGGCGAGCAAAATGCACTATTGAACTTCTAGGGTATGGCAAACAGAGACCCGATTAGATCATTTTATATTGTGGTTAATTTAAGAATTCAACGAAATTCTATCACATTTGTTCAATTTACGCCGTTCCTATTTCAGATAGCGTACTGAGCTAGGCGGCATCTTAAAGCGCGTGGAATGGCGAGTAGAATGCACTATGAAACTTCTATGATAGGGCAATAAGAGACCCGATTAGATCATTTTATATTTTGGTTAATATAAGGATTCAGCGAAATTCTATCACATTTATTCAATTTACGTCGCTCCTATTTCAGATAGCTTATTGGGCTAAGCGGCATCTCAAAGCGCATGAAATGAGGAGTGAAATGCACTATTAAACTTCTAGGGTAGGGCGAACAGAGACCCGATTAGATCATTTTACATTAAGGTTAATATAAGAATTCAGCGAAATTCTATCACATTTGTTAAATTTACGTCGCTCCTATTCCAGATAGCGTATTGGGCTGAGCGGCTTCTCAAAGCGCATGAAATGGCGAATAAAATGCACTATTAAACTTCTAGGCTAGGACGAACAGAGACCCGATTAGATCATTTTACATTATGGTTAATAAAAGAATTCAGCGAAATTCTATCACAATTGTTCAACTTACGTGGCTCCTATTTCAGATAGCGTACTGGGCTAGGCGGCATCTAAAAGCGCATGAAATGGCGAGTATAATGCACTATTAACATTCTAGGATAAGGCAAACAGAGACCCGATTAGATCATTTTATATTACGGTTAATATAAGAATTCAGCGTAATGCTATCACATTTGTTCAACTTACGTCGCTCGTATTTCAGATAGCGTACTGGGCTACGCGGCATCTTAAAGCGCGTGGAAGGGCGAGTAAGATGCACTATTAAACTTCTAGGCTAGGGCGAACAGAGACCCGATTAGATCATTGTATATTATGGTTAATTTAAGAATTCAACGAAATTCTATCACATTTGTTCGATTTACGTCGCTCCTATTTCAGATAGCGTATTGGGCTAAGCGGCATCTCAAAGCGCATGAAATGGCGAGTAAAATGCACTATTAAACTTCTAGGGTAAGGCAAACAGAGACCCGATTAGATCATATTACATTATGGTTAATAAAAGAATTCAGCGAAATTCTATCACATTTGTTAAATTTACGTCGCTCCTATTCCAGATAGCGTATTGGGCTAAGCGGCATCTTAAAGCGCGTGGAATAGCGAGTAAAATGCACTATTAGCCTTCTATGATAGGGCAATCAGAGAACCGATTAGATCATTTTATATTTTGGTTAATATAAGAATTCAGCGAAATCCTATCACATTTGTTCAATTTACGTCGCTCCTATTTCAGATAGCGTATTGGGCTAAGCGGCATCTCAAAGCGCATGAAATGGCGAGCAAAATCCACTATTAAACTTCTAGGATATGGCAAACAGAGACCCGATTAGATCATTTTATATTATGGTTAATTTAAGAATTCAGCAAAATTCTATCACATTTGTTCAATTTACGTCGCTCCTATTCCAGATAGCCTAATGGGCTTAGCGGCATCTCATAGCGTATGAAATGGCGAATAAAATGCACTATTAAAGTTCTATGATAGGGCAATCAGAGACACGATTAGATCATTATACATTATGGTTAATAAAATAACACAGCGAAATTCTATCACATTTGTTCAATTTACATCGCTCCTATTTCAGATAGCGCATTGGGCTAAGCGGCATCTCAAAGCGCATGAAATGACGAGTGAAATGCACTATTAAACTTCTAGGGTAGGGCGAACAGAGACCCGATTAGATCATTTTACATTAAGGTTAATATAAGAATTCATTGAAATTCTATCACATTTGTTCAATTTACGTCGCTCCTATTTCAGATAGCGTATTGGGCTAAGCGGCATCTCAAAGCGCATGAAATGGCGAGCAAAATCCACTATTAAACTTCTAGGGTAGTGCGATCAGAGACCCGATTAGATCATTTTACATTAAGGTTAATATAAGAATTCCGGGAAATTCTATCACATTTGTTCAATTTACGTCGCTCATATTTTAGATAGCGTATTGGGCTAAGCGGCATCTCAAAGGGAATGAAATGGCGAGTAAAATGCACTATTAAACTTCTATGATAGGGCAATCAGAGACCCGATGAGATCATTTTATATTTTGGTTAATATAAGAATTCATCGAAATTCTATCACATTTGTTCAATTTACGTCGCTCCTACTTCAGATAGCGTATTGGGCAATGCGGCATCTCAAAGCGCATGAAATGACGAGTGAAATGCACTATTAAACTTCTAGGGTAGGGCGATCAGAGACCCGATTAGATCATTTTACATTAAGGTTAATATAAGAATTCAGGCTAATTATATCAGATTTGTTCAATTTACGTCGCTCCTATTTCAGATAGCGTATTGGGATAAGCAGCATCTCAAAGCGCATGAAATGTCGAGTGAAATGCACTATTAGACTTCTATGGTAGGGCGAACAGAGACCCGATTTGATCATTTTACATTAAGGTTAATATTAGAATTCAGGGAAATTCTATCACATTTGTTCAATTTACGTCGCTGCTATTTCAGATAGCGTATTGGGCTATGCGGCAGCTCAAAGTGCATGAAATGGCGAGTACAATGCACTATTAAACTTCTAGGGTAAGGCAAACAGGGACCCGATTAGATCATTTTATATTACGGTTAATATAAGAATTCAGCGTAATTCTATCACATTTGTCCAACTTACGTCACTCCCATTTCAGATAGCGTACTGGGCTAGGCGGCATCTAAAATTGCATGAAATGGCGAGTATAATGCACTATTAAACTTCTAGGGTAAGGCAAACAGAGACCCGATTAGATCATATTACATTATGGTTAATAAAAGAATTCAGCGAAATTCTATCACATTTGTTAAATTTACGTCGCTCCTATTCCAGATAGCGTATTGGGCTAAGCGGCTTCTCAAAGCGCATAAAGTGGCGAATAAAATGCACTATTAAACTTCTAGGCTAGGACGAACAGAGACCCGATTAGATCATTTTACATTATGGTTAATAAAAGAATTCAGTGAAATTCTATCACATTTGTTCAATTTACATCGCTCTTATTTCAGATAGCTTACAGGGCTATGCGGCATCTCAAAGCGCATGAAATGACGAGTGAAGTGCACTATTAAACTTCTAGGGTAAGGGAAGAGAGACCCGATTAGATCATTTTATATTACGGTTAATATAAGAATTAAGCGTAATTCTATCACATTTGTTCAATTTACGTCACTCCTATTTCAGATAGCCTACTGGGCTAGCCGGCATCTTAAAGCGCGTGGAATAGCGAGTAAAATGCACTATTAGCCTTCTATGATAGGGCAATCAGAGACCCGATTAGATCATTTTATATTTTGGTTAATATAAGAATTCAGCGAAATCCAATCACATTTGTTCAATTTACGTCGGTCCTATTCCAGATAGCGGATTGGGCTAAGCGGCATCTCAAAGCGCATGAAATTACGAGTGAAATGCCCTATTAACCTTCTAGGGTAGGACAAGCAGAGACCCGATTAGATCATTTTATATTATGGTTAATTTAAGAATTCAGCAAAATTCTATCTCATTTGTTCAATTTACGTCGCTCCTATTTCAGATAGCGTATTGGGCTACGCGGCATCTCAAAGCGCATGAAATGGCGAATACAAGGCACTATTAAACTTCTAGGCTAGGGCGAACAGAGACCCGATTAGATCATTTTACATTATGGTTAATAAAAGAATTCAGTGAAATTCTATCACATTTGTTCAACTTACGTCGCTCCTATTTCAGATAGCGTACTGGGCTAGGCGGCATCTTAAAACTCGTGGAATGGCGAGTAAAATGCACTATTAAACTTCTATGATAGGGCAATCAGAGACCCGATTAGATCATTTTATATTTTGGTCAATATATGAATTCAGCGAAATTCTATCATATTTGTTCAATTTACGTCGCTCCTATTTCAGATAGCCTATTGGGCTTAGCGGCATCTCAAAGCGTATGAAATGGCGAATAAAATGCACTATTAAAGTTCTATGATAGGGCAATCAGAGACACGATTAGATCATTTTACATTATGGTTAATAAAATAACTCAGCGAAATTCTATCACATTTGTTCAATTTACATCGCTCCTATTTCAGATAGCGTATTGGGCTAAGCGGCATCTCAAAGCGCACGAAATGACGAGTGAAATGCACTATTAAACTTCTAGGGTAGGGCAAACAGAGACCCGATTAGATAATTTTGTATTATAGTTAATTTAAGAATTCAGCGAAATTCTATCACATTTGTTCAATTTACGTCGCTCCTATTTCAGATAGCGTATTGGGCTAAGCGGCATCTCAAAGCGCATGTAATGACGAGTGAAATGCACCATTAGACTTCTATGGTAGGGCGAACAGAGACCCGATTAGATCATTTTACATTAAGGTTAATATAAGAATTCAGGGTAATTCTATCAGATTTGTTCAATTTACGTCGCTCCTATTTCAGATAGCGTATTGGGATATGCGGCATCTCAAAGCGCATGAAATGGCGAGTCAAATGCAGTATTAAACTTCTAGGGTTTAGGGCAATCAGAGACCCGATTAGATCATTTTACATTAAGGTTAATATAAGAATTCCGGGAAATTCTATCACATTTGTTCAATTTACGTCGCTCCTATTTCAGATAGCGTAGTGGGCTAAGCGGCATCTCAAAGCGCATGAAATGACGAGTGAAATGCACTATTAAACTTCTAGGGTAAGGCAAAGAGAGACCCGATTAGATCATTTTATATTACGGTTAATATAAGAATTCAGCGTAATTCTATCACATTTGTTCAATTTACGTCGCTCCTATTCCAGATAGCGTATTGGGCTAAGCGGCATCTCAAAGCGCAAGAAAGGGCGAGTAAAATGCACTATTAAACTTGTATGATAGGGCAATCAGACACCCGATTAGATCATTTTATATTATGGTTAATTTAAGAATTCAGCAAAATTCTATCACATTTGTTCAATTTACGTCGCTCATATTTCAGATAGCGTATCGTGCTAAGCGGCACCTCAAAGCGCATGATATGGCGAGTAAAATGCACTATTAAACTTCTAGGGTATGGCAAACAGAGACCCGATTAGATCATTTTATATTATGCTTAATTTAAGAATTCAGCGAAATTCTATCACATTTGTTCAATTTATGTCGCTCCTATTTCAGATAGCGTATTGGGCTAAGCGGCATATCAATGCGCATGAAATGGCGAGTAAAATGTACTATTAAACTTCTAGGGTAGGGCAAACAGAGACCCGATTAGATCATTTTATATTACCGTTAATTTAAGGATTCAGCAAAATTCTATCACATTTGTTCAATTTACGTCGCTCCTATTTCAGATAGTGTACTGGGCTACGCGGCGTCTTAAAGCGCGTGGAATGGCGAGTAATATGCACTATAAAACATCTATGATAGCGCAATCAGAGACCCGATTAGATCATTTTATAATTTGGTTAATATAAGAATTCAGCGAAATTCTATCACATTTGTTCAATTTACGTCGTTCCTATTTCAGACAGCGTATTGGGCTAAGCGGCATCTCTAAGCGCATGAAATGGCGAGTGAAATGCACTATTAAACTTCGATGATAGGGCAATCAGAGACCCGATTAGACCATTTTATATTTTGGTTAATATAAGGATTCAGCGAAATTCTATCACATTTGTTCAATTTACGTCGCTCCTATATCAGATAGCTTATTGGGCTAAGCGGCATCTCAAAGCGCATGAAATGTCGAATAAAATGCACTATTAAACTTCTAGGCTAGGGCAAACAGAGACCCGATTAGATCATTTAACATTAAGGTTAATATAAGGATTCGGGGAAATTCCATCACATTTGTTCAATTTACGTCGCTCCTATTTCAGACAGCGTATTGGGCTAAGCGGCATCTCAAAGCGCATGAAATGGCGAGCAAAATGCACTATTGAACTTCTAGGGTATGGCAAACAGAGACCCGATTAGATCATTTTATATTGTGGTTAATTTAAGAATTCAACGAAATTCTATCACACTTGTTCAATTTACGTCGCTCCTATTTCATATAGCGTAGTGGGGTAGGCGGCATCTTAAAGCGCGTGGAATGGCGAGTAAAATGCACTATTAAACTTCTATGATAGGGCAATCAGAGACCCGATTAGATCATTTTATATTTTGTTCAATATAAGATTTCAGGGAAATTCCATCACATTTGTTCAATTTACGTCGCTCCTATTTCAGACAGCGTATTGGGCTACGCGGCATCTCAAAGCGCATGAAATGGTGAATACAATGCACAATTAAACTTTTCGGCTAGGGCGAACAGAGACCCGATTAGATCATTTTACATTATGGTTAATAAAAGAATTCCGCGAAATTCTATTACATTTGTTCAATTTACGTCGCTCCTATTTCAGATCGCGTACTGGGCGAGGCGGCACCTTAAAGCGCGTGGAATGGCGAGTAAAATGCACTATTAAACTTTTATAATTGGGCAATCAGAGACCCGATTAGATCATTTTATAATTTGGTTAATATAAGAATTCAGCGAAATTCTATCACATTTGTTCAATTTACGTCGTTCCTATTTCAGATAGCGTACTGGGCTAAGCGGCATCTCAAAGCGTATGAAATGGCGAATAAAATGCACTATTACACTTCTAGGGTATGGCAACCAGAGACCCGATTAGATCATTTTATATTATGGTTAATTTAAGAATTCAGCAAAATTCTATCACATTTGTTCAATTTACGCCGTTCCTATTTCAGATAGCGTACTGAGCTAGGCGGCATCTTAAAGCGCGTGGAATGGCGAGTAGAATGCACTATGAAACTTCTATGATAGGGCAATAAGAGACCCGATTAGATCATTTTATATTTTGGTTAATATAAGGATTCAGCGAAATTCTATCACATTTATTCAATTTACGTCGCTCCTATTTCAGATAGCTTATTGGGCTAAGCGGCATCTCAAAGCGCATGAAATGAGGAGTGAAATGCACTATTAAACTTCTAGGGTAGGGCGAACAGAGACCCGATTAGATCATTTTACATTAAGGTTAATATAAGAATTCAGCGAAATTCTATCACATTTGTTAAATTTACGTCGCTCCTATTCCAGATAGCGTATTGGGCTGAGCGGCTTCTCAAAGCGCATGAAATGGCGAATAAAATGCACTATTAAACTTCTAGGCTAGGACGAACAGAGACCCGATTAGATCATTTTACATTATGGTTAATAAAAGAATTCAGCGAAATTCTATCACAATTGTTCAACTTACGTCGCTCCTATTTCAGATAGCGTATTCGGCTAAGCGGCATCTCAAAGCGCATGAAATGGCGAATAAAATGCTCTATTAAACTGCTAGGCTAGGGCGAACAGAGAGCCGATCAGATCATTTTACATTATGGTTAATAAAAGAATTCAACGAAATTCTATCACATTTGTTCAACTTACGTGGCTCCTATTTCAGATAGCGTACTGGGCTAGGCGGCATCTAAAAGCGCATGAAATGGCGAGTATAATGCACTATTAACATTCTAGGATAAGGCAAACAGAGACCCGATTAGATCATTTTATATTACGGTTAATATAAGAATTCAGCGTAATGCTATCACATTTGTTCAACTTACGTCGCTCGTATTTCAGATAGCGTACTGGGCTACGCGGCATCTTAAAGCGCGTGGAAGGGCGAGTAAAATGCACTATTAAACTTCTAGGCTAGGGCGAACAGAGACCCGATTAGATCATTGTATATTATGGTTAATTTAAGAATTCAACGAAATTCTATCACATTTGTTCGATTTACGTCGCTCCTATTTCAGATAGCGTATTGGGCTAAGCGGCATCTCAAAGCGCATGAAATGGCGAGTAAAATGCACTATTAAACTTCTAGGGTAAGGCAAACAGAGACCCGATTAGATCATATTACATTATGGTTAATAAAAGAATTCAGCGAAATTCTATCACATTTGTTAAATTTACGTCGCTCCTATTCCAGATAGCGTATTGGGCTAAGCGGCATCTTAAAGCGCGTGGAATAGCGAGTAAAATGCACTATTAGCCTTCTATGATAGGGCAATCAGAGAACCGATTAGATCATTTTATATTTTGGTTAATATAAGAATTCAGC
>CAKAJE020000144.1:0-101435 GCA_916610135.2 Macropis europaea | reverse complement strand
ATTTACGTCGCTCCTATTTCAGATAGCGTATTGGGCTAAGCGGCATCTCAAAGCGCATGAAATGACGAATAAAATGCACAATTAAGCTTCAACGCTAGGGCGAACAGAGACCCGATTAGATCATTTTACGTTATGGTTAATAAAAGAATTCAGCGAAATTCTATCACATTTGATCAATTTACATCGCTCCTATTTCAGATAGCGTATTGGGCTAAGCGGCATCTCAAAGCGCATGAAATGACGAGTCAAATGCACTATTAAACTTCTAGGGTAGGGCAAACAGAGACCCCATTAGATCATTTTATATTATGGTTAATTTAAGAATTCAGCGAAATTCTATCACATTTGTTCAATTTACGTTGCTCCTATTTCAGATAGCGTATTGGGCTAAGCGGCATCTCAAAGCGCATGAAATGGCGAGTAAAATGCACTGTTAAACTTCTAGGGTAGGGCAAACAGAGACCCGATTAGATCATTTTATATTATGGTTAATTTAAGAATTCAGCGAAATTCTCTCACATTTGTACAATTTACGTCGCTCCTATGTCAGATAGCGTATTGGGCTAAGCGGCATCTCAAAGCGCATGAAATGGCGTGTGAAATGCACTATTAATCTTCTAGGGTAGGGCAATCAGAGACCCCATTAGATCATTTTATATTATGGTTAATTTAAGAATTCAGCGAAATTCTATCACATTTGTTCAATTTACGTCGCTCGTATGTCAGATAGCGTATTGGGCTATGCGGCATCTCAAAGCGCATGAAATGACGAGTAAAATGCACTGTTAAACTTCTAGGGTAGGGCAAACAGGGACCCGATTAGATCATTTTATATTACGGTTAATATAAGAATGCAGCGTAATTCTATCACATTTGTTCAACTTACGTCGCTCCTATTTCAGATAGCGTAGTGGGCAAGGCGGTATCTTAAAGCGCGTGGAAGGGTGAGTAAAATGCACTACTAATCTTCCATGATAGGGCAATCAGAGACCCGATTAGATCATTTTATATTTTGTTTTATATAAGATTTCAGGGAAATTCTATCACATTTGTTCAATTTACGTCGCTCCTATTTCAGATAGCATATTGGTCTAAGCGGCACCTCAAAGCGCATGAAATGGCGAGTGAAATGCACTATTAAACTTCTAGGGTAGGGCAAACAGAGACCCCATTAGATCATTTTATATTATGGTTAATTTAAGAATTCAGCGAAATTCTATCACATTTGTTCAATTTACGTCGCTCCTATTGCTGATAGCGTATTGGGCTAAGCGGCATCTTAAAGCGCGTGGAATGGCGAGTAAAATTCACTATTAAACTTCTATGATAGGGCAATCAGAGACCCGATTAGATCATTTTATATTTTGGTTATATAAGAATTCAGCGAAATTCTATCACATTTGATCAATTTACATCGCTCCTATTTCAGATAGCGTATTGGGCTAAGCGGCATCTCAAAGCGCATGAAATGACGAGTCAGATGCACTATTAAACTTCTAGGGTAGGGCAAACAGAGACCCCATTAGATCATTTTATATTATGGTTAATTTAAGAATTCAGCGAAATTCTATCACATTTGTTCAACTTACGTCGCTCGTATTTCAGATAGCGTATTGGGCTAAGCGGCATCTCAAAGCGCATGAAATGGCGAGTAAAATGCACTATTAAACTTCTAGGGTAGGGCAAACAGAGACCCGATTAGATCATTTTATATTACGGTTAATATAAGAATGCAGCGTAATTCTATCACATTTGTTCAACTTACGTCGCTCCTATTTCAGATAGCGTACTGGGCAAGGCGGCTTCTTAAAGCGCGTGGAAGGGTGAGTAAAATGCACTTCTAATCTTCCATGATAGGGCAATCAGAGACCCGATTAGATCATTTTACATTTTGTTTAACATAAGATTTCAGGGACATTCTATCACATTTGTTTAATTTACGTCGCTGCTATTTCAGATAGCGTATTGGGCTAAGCGGCATCTCAAAGCGCATGAAATGGCGAATAAAATGCACCATTAAACTTCTAGGCGAGGGCGCACAGAGACCCGATTAGATCATTTTACATTTTGGTTAATAAAAGCATTCAGCGAAATTCTATCACATTTGCTCAATTTACGTCGCTCCTATTACAGATAGCTTATTGTGCTTAGCGGCATCTCAAAGCGCATGAAATGGCGAGTAAAATGCACTATTGAACTTCTAGGGTAGGGCAAACAGAGACCCGATAAGATCATTTTATATTATGGTTAATTTAAGAATTCAGCGAAATTCTATCACATTTGTTCAATTTACGTCGCTCCTATTTCAGATAGCGTACTGGGCTAGGCGGCATCTTAAAGTGCGTGGAAAGGCAAGTAAAATGCACTATTAAACTTCTAGGATAAGGCAAACAGAGACCCGATTAGATCATTTTATATTACGGTTAATATAAGAATTCAGCGTAATTCTATCACATTTGTTCAACTTACGTCGCTCCTCTTTCAGATAGCGTACTGGGCTAGGCGGCATCTTAAAGCGCGTGGAATGGCGAGTAAAATGCACTATTAAACTTCTATGATACGGCTATCAGAGACCCGATTAGATCATTTTATATTTTGGTTAATATAAGAATCCAGTGAAATTCTATCACATTTGTTCAATTTACGTCGCTCCTATTTCAGTTAGCGTATTGGGCTAAGCAGCATCTCAAAGTGTATGAAATGGCGAGTAAAATGCACTATTAAACTTCTAGGGTAGGGTAAACAGAGACCCGATTAGATCATTTTATGTAATGGTTAATTTAAGAATTCAGCAAAATTCTATCACATTTTTTCAATTTACGTCGTTCCTATTTCAGCTAGCGTACTGGGCTTGGCGGCATCTTAAAACGCGAGGAATGGCGAGTAAAATGCACTGTTAAACTTCTATGATAGGGCAATCAGAGACCCGATTAGCTCATTTTATATTATGGTTAATTTAAGAATTCAGCGAAATTCGATTACATTTGTTCTATTTACGTCGCTCCTATTTCAGACAGCGTATTGGGCTAACCGGCATCTCAAAGCGCATGAAATGGCGAGTAGAATGCACTATTAAAGTTCAAGGGTAGGGCAAGCAGAGACCCGATTAGATCATTTTATATTATGGTTAATTTAAGAATTCAGCAAAATTCTATCACATTTGTTCAATTTACGTCCCTCCTATTTCAGATAGCGTACTGGGCTAGGCGGCTTCTTAAAGCGCGTGGAAGGGTGAGTAAAATGCACTTCTAATCTTCCATGATAGGGCAATCAGAGACCCGATTAGATCATTTTACATTTTGTTTAACATAAGATTTCAGGGACATTCTATCACATTTGTTTAATTTACGTCGCTGCTATTTCAGATAGCGTATTGGGCTAAGCGGCATCTCAAAGCGCATGAAATGGCGAATAAAATGCACTATTAAACTTCTAGGGTAGGGCAAACAGAGACCCGATTAGATCATTTTATATTACGGTTAATATAAGAATTCAGCGTAATTCTATCACATTTGTTCAACTTACGTCGCTCCTATTTCAGATAGCGTATTGGGCTAAGCGGCATCTCAATGCGTATGAAATGGTGAGTAAAATGCACTATTAAACTTCTAGGATAAGGCAAACAGAGACCCGATTAGATCATTTTATATTACGGTTAATATAAGAATTCAGCGTAATTCTATCACATTTGTTCAACTTACGTCGCTCCTCTTTCAGATAGCGTACTGGGCTAGGCGGCATCTTAAAGCGCGTGGAATGGCGAGTAAAATGCACTATTAAACTTCTATGATAGGGCTATCAGAGACCCGATTAGATCATTTTATATTTTGGTTAATATAAGAATTCAGCGAAATTTTCTCACATTTGTTCAATTTACGTCGCTGATATTTCAGATAGCGTATTGGGCTAAGCGGCATCTCAAAGCGCAAGAAATGTCGAGTAAAATGAACTATTAAACTTCTAGGGTAGGGCAAACAGAGACCCGATTAGATCATTTTATATTATGGTTAATTTAAGAATTCAGCAAAATTCTATAACATTTGTTCAATTTACGCCGTTCCTATGCCAGATGGCGTACTAGGCTAGGCGGCATCTTAAAGCGCGTGGAATGGCGAGTAAAATGAACTATAAAACTTCTATGATAGGGCAATCAGAAACCCGATTAGATCATTTTATATTTTGGTTAATATAAGAATTCAGCCAAATTCTATCACATTTGTTCAATTTACGTCGTTCCTATTTCAGATAGCGTACTGGGCTAGGCGGCATCTTAAAGCGCGTGGAATGGCGAGTACAATGCACTATTAAACTTCTATGATAGGGCAATCAGAGACCTGATTCGATCATTTTATATTTTGGTTAATATAAGAATTCAGCGAAATTGTATCACTTTTGTTTAATTTACGTCGCTCCTATTTCAGATAGCGTACTGGGCTAGGCGGCATCTTAAAGCGCGTGGAAAGGCGAGTAAAATGCACTATTAAACTTCTATGATAGGGCAATCAGAGACCCGATTAGATCATTTTATATTACGGTTAATATAAGAATTCAGCGTAATTCTATCACATTCGTTCAACTTACGTCGCTCCTATTTCAGATAGCGTACTGGGCTAGGCGGCATCTTAAAGCGCGTGGAATGGCGTGTAAAATGCACTACTAAACTACTATGATAGGGCAATCAGAGACCCGATTAGGTCATTTTATATTTTGGTTAATATAAGAATTCAGCGAAATTCTATCACATTTGTTCAATTTACGTCGCTCCTATTACAGATAGCTTATTGTGCTTAGCGGCATCTCAAAGCGCATGAAGTGACGAGTGAAATGCACTATTAAACTTCTAGGGTTGCTCGAAGAAAGACCCGAGTAGATCATTTTACATTAAGGTTAATATAAGAATTCAGGGAAATTCTATCACATTTGTTCAATTTACGTCGCTCCTATTTCAGATAGCGTATTGGGCTAAGCGGCATCTCAAAGCGCATGAAATGGCGAATAAAATGAGCTATTAAACTTCTAGGCTAGGGCGAACAGAGACCCGATTAGATCATTTTACATTATGGTTAATAAAAGAATTCAGCGAAATTCTATCACATTTGTTCAACTTACGTCGCTCCTATTGCAGATAGCGTATTGGGCTAAGTGGCATCTCAAAGCGCATGAAATGGCGAGTAAAATGCACTATTAAACTTCTATGATAGGGCAATCAGAGACCCGATTAGATCATTTTATATTTTGTTTAATAAAAGAATTCAGCGAAATTCCATCACATTTGTTCAACTTACGTCGCTGATATTTCAGATAGCGTATTGGGCTATGCGGCATCGCAAAGCGCAAGAAATGGCGAGTAAAATGCACTCTTAAACTTCTATGATAGGGCAATCAGAGACCCGATTAGATCATTTTATATTTTGTTTAATAAAAGAATTCAGCGAAATTCTATCACATTTGTTCAACTTACGTCGCTGCTATTTCAGATAGCGTATTGGGCTAAGCGGCATCTCAAAGCGCATGAAATGGCGAATAAAATGCACCATTAAACTTCTAGGCGAGGGCGCACAGAGACCCGATTAGATCATTTTACATTTTGGTTAATAAAAGAATTCAGCGAAATTCTATCACATTTGCTCAATTTACGTCGCTCCTATTACAGATAGCTGATTGTGCTTAGCGGCATCTCAAGCGCATGAAATGGCGAGTAAAATGCACTATTGAACTTCTAGGGTAGGGCAAACAGAGACCCGATAAGATCATTTTATATTATGGTTAATTTGAGAATTCAGCGAAATTCTATCACATTTGTTCAATTTACGTCGCTCCTATTTCAGATAGCGTACTGGGCTAGGCGGCATCTTAAAGCGCGTGGAAAGGCGAGTAAAATGCACTATTAAACTTCTATGATAGGGCAATCGCGTGGAAAGGCGAGTAAAATGCACTATTAAACTTCTATGATAGGGCAATCAGAGACCCGATTAGATCATTTTATATTTTGTTTAATATAACATTTCAGGGAAATTCTGTCACATTTCTTCAATTTACGTCGCTCCTATTTCAGATAGCTTATTGGGCTAAGCGGCATCGCAAAGCGCATGAAATGACGAGTGAAATGCACTATTAAACTTCTAGGTTCGGGCAAACAGAGACCCGATTAGATCATTTTACATTAAGGTTAATATAAGAATTCAGGGATATTCTATCACATTTGTTCAACATACGTCGCTCCTATTTCAGATAGCGTATTGGGCTAAGCGGCATCTCAAAGCGCGTGGAATGGCGAGTAAAATGCACTAGTAAACTTCTAGGGTAGGGCAATCAGAGACCCGATTAGATCATTTTATATTATGGTTAATTTAAGAATTCAGCAAAATTCTATCACATTAGTTCAATTTACGTCGTTCCTATTTCAGATAGCTTATTGGGCTAAGCGGCACCTCAAAGCGCATGAAATGGCGAGTGAAATGCACTATTAATCTTCTAGGGTAGGGCAATCAGAGACCCCATTAGATCATTTTATATTATGGTTAATTTAAGAATTCAGCGAAATTCTATCACATTTGTTCAATTTACGTCGCTCCTATTTCAGATAGCGTATTGGGCTAAGCGGCATCTCAAAGCGCATGAAAGGGCGAGTAAAATGCACTATTAAACTTCTAGGGTAAGGCAAACAGAGACCCGATTAGATCATTTTATATTACGGTTAATATAAGAATTCAGAGTAATTCTATCACATTTGTTCAATTTACGTCGCCCCTATATCAGATAGCGTATTGGGCTAAGCGGCATCTCAAAGCGCATGAAATGGCGAGTCAAATGCACTGATAAACTTCTATGATAGGGAAATCAGAGACCCGATTAGATTATTTTATATTTTGGTTAATATAATAATTCAGCGAAATTCTAACACATTTGTTCAATTTACGTCATTCCTATTTCAGATAGCGTATTGGGCTATGCGGCATCTCAAAGCGCATGAAATGACGAGTAAAATGCACTGTTAAACTTCTAGAGTAGGGCAAACAGAGACCCGGTTAGATCATTTTATATTACGGTTAGTATAAGAATTCAGCGTAATTCTATCACATTTGTTCAACATACGTCGCTCCTATTTCAGATAGCGTACTGGGCTAGGCGGCATCTTAAAGCGCGTGGAATGGCGAGTAAAATGCACTATTAAACTTCTATGATAGGGCAATCAGAGACCCGATTAGATCATTTTATATTTTGGTTAATATAAGAATTCAGCGAAATTCTATCACATTTGTTCAATTTGCGTCGCTCCTACTTCAGATAGCTTATTGGGCTAAGCGGCACCTCAAAGCGCATGAAATGGCGAGCGAAATGCACTATTAATCTTCTAGGGTAGGGCAATCAGAGACCCCATTAGATCATTTTATATTATGGTTAATTTAAGAATTCAGCGAAATTCTATCACATTTGTTCAATTTACGTCGCTCCTATTTCAGATAGCGTATTGGGCTAAGCGGCATCTCAAAGCGCATGAAATGGCGAGTAAAATGCACTATTAAACTTCTAGGGTAAGGCAAACAGAGACCCGATTAGATCATTTTATATTATGGTTAATTTAAGAATTCAGCGAAATTCTATCGCACTTGTTCAATTTACGTCGCTCCTCTTTCAGATAGCGTATTGGGCTAAGCGGCATCTCAAAGCGCATGAAATGGCGAGTAAAATGCACTGTTAAACTTCTAGGGTAGGGCAAACAGAGACCCGATTAGATCATTTTATATTATGGTTAATTTAAGAATTCAGCGTAATTCTGTCACATTTGTTCAACTTACGTAGCTCCTATTTCAGTTAGCGTACTGGGCTAGGCGGAAACTTAAAGCGCGTGGAATGGCGAGTAAAATGCACCATTAAACTTCTATGGTAGGGCAACCAGAGAACCGATTAGATCATTTTATATTACGGTTAATATAAGAATTCAGCGTAATTCTATCACATTTGTTCAACTTTCGTCGGTCCTATTTCAGATAGCGTACTGAGCTAGGCGGCATCTTAAAGCGCGTGGAATGGCGAGTAAAATGCAATATTAAACTTCTATGATAGGGCAATCAGAGACCCGATTAGATCATTTTATATTATGGTTAATTTAAGAATTCAGCAAAATTCTATCACATTTGTTCAATTTACGTCGCTCCTATTTCAGATAGCGGACTGGGCTAGGCGGCTTCTTAAAGCGCGTGGAAGGGTGAGTAAAATGCACTACTAATCTTCCATGATAGGGCAATCAGAGACCCGATTAGATCATTTTACATTTTGTTTAACATAAGATTTCAGGGACATTCTATCACATTTGTTTAATTTACGTCGCTGCTATTTCAGATAGCGTATTGGGCTAAGCGGCATCTCAAAGCGCATGAAATGGCGAATAAAATGCACTATTAAACTTCTAGGCGAGGGCGAACAGAGACCCGATTAGATCATTTTACATTTTGGGTAATAAAAGAATTCAGCGAAATTCTATCACATTTGCTCAATTTACGTCGCTCCTATTACAGATAGCGTACTGGGCTAGGCGGCATCCTAAAGCGCGCGGAATGGCGAGTAAAATGCACTATTAAACTTCTATGCTAGGGCAATCAGAGACCCGATTAGATCATTTTATATTGTGTTTAATATAAGATTTCAGGGAAATTCTATCACATTTGTTCAATTTACGTCGCTCCTATTTCAGATAGCGTACTGGGCTAGGCGGCATCTTAAAGCGCGTGGAAAGGCGAGTAAAATGCACTATTAAACTTCTATGATAGGGCAATCAGAGACCCGATTAGATCATTTTATATTACGGTTAATATAAGAATCCAGCGTAATTCTATCACATTTGTTCAACTTACGTCGCTCCTATTTCAGATAGCGTACTGGGCTAGGCGGCATCTTAAAGCGCGTGGAATGGCGTGTAAAATGGACTACTAAACTACTATGATAGGGCATTTAGAGACCCGATTAGGTCATTTTATATTTTGGTTAATATAAGAATTCAGCGAAATTCTATCACATTTGTTCAATTTACGTCGCTCCTATTACAGATAGCTTATTGTGCTTAGCGGCATCTCAAAGCGCATGAAGTGACGAGTGAAATGCACTATTAAACTTCTAGGGTAGGGCAAACAGAGAACCGATTAGATCATTTTATATTATGGTTAATTTAAGAATTCAGCAAAATTCTATCACATTTGTTCAATTTACGTCGTTCCTACTTCAGATAGCGTCCTGGGCTAAGCGGCATCTAATAGCGCATGAAATGGCGAGTATAATGCACTATTAAACTTCTAGGATACGGCAAACAGAGACCCGATTATATCATTTTATGTTATGGTTAATATAAGAATTCAGCGTAATTCTATCACATTTGTTCAAGTTACGTCGCTCCTATTTCTGATAGCGTACTGGGCTAGGCGGCATCTTAAAGCGCGTGGAATGGCGAGTAAAATGCACTACTAAACTTCTATGATAGGGCAATCAGGCACTCGATTAGATCATTTTATATTTTGTTTAATATAAGATTTCAGGGAAATTCTATCTCATTTGTTCAATTTACGTCGCTCCTATTTCAGTTAGCGTATTCGGCTAAGCGGCATCCCAAAGAGCATGAAATGGCGAATAAAATGCACTAGTAAACTTCTAGGCTAGGGCGAACAGAGACCCGATTAGATCATTTTACATTATGGTTAATAAAAGAATTCAGCGAAATTCTATCACATTTGTTCCTCTTACGTCGCTCGTATTTCAGATAGCGTATTGGGCTAAGCGGCATCTCAAAGCGCATGAAATGGCGAGTAAAAGGCACTATTAAACTTCTAGGGTAGGGCAAACAGAGACCCGATAAGATCATTTTACATTATGGTTAATAAAAGAATTCAGCGAAATTCTATCACATTTGTTCAACTTACGTCGCTCGTATTTCAGATAGCGTATTGGGCTAAGCGGCATCTCAAAGCGCATGAAATGGCGAGTAAAATGCACTATTAAACTTCTAGGGTAGGGCAAACAAAGACCCGATTAAATCATTTTATATTATGGTTAATTTAAGAATTCAGCGAAATTCTATCACATTTGATCAATTTACGTCGCTCCTATTTCAGATAGCGTATTGGGCTAGGCGGCATCCGAAAGCGCGCGGAATGGCGAGTAAAATGCACTATTAAGCTTCTATGCTAGGGCAATCAGAGACCTGATTAGATCATTTTATATTTTGGTTAATATAAGAATTCAGTGAAATTCTATCACATTTGTTCAATTTATTTCGCTCCTATTTCTGATAGCGAATTGGGCTAAGCGGCTTCTCAAAGCGCATGAAATGGCGAATAAAATGCACTATTAAACTTCTAGGCGAGGGCGAACAGAGACCCGATTAGATCATTTTACATTATGGTTAATAAAAGAATTCAGCGAAATTCTATCACATTTGTTCAATTTACGTCGCTCCTATTATAGATAGCTTATTGTTCTTAGCGGCATCTCAAAGCGCATGAAGTGACGAGTGAAATGCACTATTAAACTTCTAGGGTTGGTCGAAGAAAGAACCGATTAGATCATTTTACATTAAGGTTAATATAAGAATTCAGGGAAATTCTATCACATTTGTTCAATTTACGTCGCTCCTATTTCAGATAGCGTATTGGGCTAAGCGGCATCTCAAAGCGCATGAAATGGCGAATAAAATGAGCTATTCAACTTCTAGGCTAGGGCAACAGAGACCGGATTAGATCACTTTACATTATGGTTAATAAAAGAATTCAGCGAAATTCTATCACATTTGCTCAATTTACGTCGCTCCTATTACAGATAGCTTATTGTGCTTAGCGGCATCTCAAAGCGCATGAAATGGCGAGTAAAATGCACTATTGAACTTCTAGGGTAGGGCAAACAGAGACCCGATAAGATCATTTTATATTATGGTTAATTTAAGAATTCAGCGAAATTCTATCACATTTGTTCAATTTACGTCGCTCCTATTTCAGATAGCGTACTGGGCTAGGCGGCATCTTAAAGCGCGTGGAAGGGCGAGTAAAATACACTACTAAACTTCTATGATAGGGCAATCAGAGACCCGATTAGATCATTTTATATTTTGGTTAATAAAAGAATTCAGCGAAATTCTATCACATTTGTTCAATTTACGTCGCTCCTATTACAGATAGCTTATTGTTCTTAGCGGCATCTCAAAGCGCATGAAGTGACGAGTGAAATGCACTATTAAACTTCTAGGGTTGGTCGAAGAAAGACCCGATTAGATCATTTTACATTAAGGTTAATATAAGAATTCAGGGAAATTCTATCACATTTGTTCAATTTACGTCGCTCCTATTTCAGATAGCGTATTGGGCTAAGCGGCATCTCAAAGCGCATGAAATGGCGAATAAAATGAGCTATTCAACTTCTAGGCTAGGGCGAACAGAGACCGGATTAGAACACTTTACATTATGGTTAATAAAAGAATTCAGCGAAATTCTATCACATTTGTTCAACTTACGTCGCTCGTATTTCAGATAGCGTATTGGGCTAAGCGGCATCTCAAAGCGCATGAAATGGCGAGTGAAATGAACTATTAAACTTCTAGGGTAGGGCAATCAGAGACCCGATTAGATCATTTTATATTATGGTTAATTTAAGAATTCAGCGAAATTCTATCACATTTGTTCAATTTACGTCGCTCCTATTTCAGATAGATTATTGGGCTAAGCGGCATCGCAAAGCGCATGAAATGACGAGTGAAATGCACTATTAAACTTCTAGGGTCGGGCAAACAGAGACCCGATTAGATCATTTTACATTAAGGTTAATGTAAGAATTCAGGGATATTCTATCACATTTGTTCAACATACGTCGCTCCTATTTCAGATAGCGTACTGGGCTAGGCGGCATCTTAAAGCACATGGAATGGCGAGTAAAATGCACTATTAAACTTCTATGATAGGGCAATCAGAGACCCGATTAGATCATTTTATATTTTGGTTAATATAAGAATTCAGCGAAATTCTATCACATTCGTTCAATTTACCTCGCTCCTATTTCAGATAGCGTATTGGGCTAAGCGGCATCTCAAAGCGCATGAAATGGCGAGTAAAATGCATTAGCAAACTTCTAGGGTAGGGCAATCAGAGACCCGATTAGATCATTTTATATTATGGTTAATTTAAGAATTCAGCAAAATTCTATCACATTAGTTCAATTTACGTCGTTCCTATTTCAGATAGCGTACTGGGCTATGCGGCATCTTAAAGCGCGTGGAATGGCGAGTAAAATTCACTATTAAGCTTCTATGATAGGGCAATCAGAGACCCGATTAGATCATTTTATATTTTGGTTAATATAAGAATTCAGCGAAATTCTATCACATTTGTTCAATATACGTCGCTCCTATTTCAGATAGCTTATTGGGCTAAGCGGTATCTCAAAGCGCATGAAATGACGAGTGAAATGCACTATTAAACTTATTGGGTAAGGCAAACAGAGACCCGATTAGATCATTTTATATTACGGTTAATATAAGAATTCAGCGTAATTCTATCACATTTGTTCAACTTTCGTCGCTCCTATTTCAGATAGCGTACTGAGCTAGGCGGCATCTTAAAGCGCGTGGAACGGCGAGTAAAATGCAATATTAAACTTCTATGATAGGGCAATCAGAGACCCGATTGGATCATTTTATATTTTGGTTAATATAAAAATTCAGCGAAATTCTATCACAATTGTTCAATTTACGTCGCTCCTATTTCAGATAGCGTATTGGGCTAAGCGGCAACTCAAAGCGCCTGAAATGACGAGTGTAATGCACTATTAAACTTGTAATGGTAGGGCGAACAGAGACCCGATTAGATCATTTTACATTAAGGTTAATATAAGAATTCAGGGAAATTCTATCACATTTGTTCAATTTACGTCGCTCCTATTTCAAATAGCGTACTCGGATAGGCGGCATCTTAAAGCGCGTGGAATGGCGAGTAAAATGCACTATTAAACTTCTATGATAGGGCAATCAGAGACCCGATTAGATCATTTTATATTATGGTTAATTTAAGAATTCAGCAAAATTCTATCACATTAGTTCAATTTACGTCGTTCCTATTTCAGATAGCGTACTGGGCTATGCGGCATCTTAAAGCGCGTGGAATGGCGAGTAAAATTCACTATTAAGCTTCTATGATAGGGCAATCAGAGACCCGATTAGATCATTTTATATTTTGGTTAATATAAGAATTCAGCGAAATTCTATCACATTTGTTCAATATACGTCGCTCCTATTTCAGATAGCTTATTGGGCTAAGCGGCATCTCAAAGCGCATGAAATGACGAGTGAAATGCACTATTAAACTTATTGGGTAAGGCAAACAGAGACCCGATTAGATCATTTTATATTACGGTTAATGTAAGAATTCAGCGTAATTCTATCACATTTGTTCAACTTTCGTCGCTCCTATTTCAGATAGCGTACTGAGCTAGGCGGCATCTTAAAGCGCGTGGAATGGCGAGTAAAATGCAATATTAAACTTCTATGATAGGGCAATCAGAGACCCGATTGGATCATTTTATATTTTGGTTAATATAAAAATTCAGCGAAATTCTATCACAATTGTTCAATTTACGTCGCTCCTATTTCAGATAGCGTACAGGGCTATGCGACATATCAAAGCGCATGAAATGACGAGTAAAATGCACTATTAAACTTCTAGGGTAGGGCACACAGAGACCCCATTAGATCATTTTATATTACGGTTAATATAAGAATTCAGCGTAATTCTATCACATTTGTTCAACTTACGTCGCTCCTATTTCAGATAGCGTACTGGGCTAGGCGGAATCTCTAAGCGCGTGGCAGGGCGAGTAAAATGCACTACTAAACTTCTATGATCGGGCAATTACAGACCCGATTACATCATTTTATATTTTGGTTAATATAAGAATTCAGCGAAATTCTCTCACTTTTGTTCAATTTACGTCGCTGATATTTCAGATAGCGTATTGGGCTAAGCGGCATCTCAAAGCGCAAGAAATGTGGAGTAAAATGCACTATTAAACTTCTAGGGTAGGGCAAACAGAGACCCGTTAAGATCATTTTATATTATTGTCAATTTAAGAATTCAGCGAAATTCTATCACATTTGTTCAATTTACGTCGCTCCTATGTCAGATAGCGTATTGGGCTATGCGGCATCTCGAAGCGCATGAAATGACGAGTAAAATGCACTGTTAAACTTCTAGGGTAGGGCAAACAGAGACCCGATTAGATCATTTTATATTACGGTTAATATAAGAATTCAGCGTAATTCTATCACATTTGTTCAACTTACGTCGCTCCTATTTCAGATAGCGTATTGGGCTAAGCGGCATCTCAAAGCGCATGAAATGACGAGTCAAATGCACTATTAAACTTCTAGGGTAGGGCAAACAGAGACCCCATTAGATCATTTTATATTATGGTTAATTTAAGAATTCTGCGAAATTCTATCACATTTGTTCAATTTACGTCGCTCCTATTTCAGATAGCGTATTGGGCTAAGCGGCATCTCAAAGCGCATGAAATGGCGAATAAAATGCACTGTTAAACTTCTAGGGTAGGGCAAACAGGGACCCGATTAGATCATTTTATATTACGGTAAATATAAGAATTCAGCGTAATTCTGTCACATTTGTACAACTTACGTAGCTCCTATTTCAGATAGCGTATTGGGCTCAGCGGCATCTCAAAGCGCATGAAATGGCGAGTAAAATGCACTATTAAACTTCTAGGCTAGGGCAATCAGAGACCCGACAAGGTCATTTTATATTTTGGTTAATATAAGAATTCAGCAAAATTCTATCACATTCGTTCAATTGACCTCGCTCCTATTTCAGATAGCGTATTGGGCTAAGCGGCATCTCAAAGCGCATGAAATGGCGAGTAAAATGCATTAGCAAACTTCTAGGGTAGGGCAATCAGAGACCCGATTAGATCATTTTATATTATGGTTAATTTAAGAATTCAGCAAAATTCTATCACATTTGTTCAGTTTACGTCGCTCCTATTTCAGATAGCGTACTGGGCTAGGCGGCATCTGAAAGCACATGGAATGGCGAGTAAAATGCACTATTAAACTTCTATGATAGGGCAATCAGAGACCCGATTAGATCATTTTATATTTTGGTTAATATAAGAATTCAGCGAAATTCTATCACATTCGTTCAATTTACCTCGCTCCTATTTCAGATAGCGCATTCGGCTAAGCGGCATCTCAAAGCGCATGAAATGGCGAGTAAAATGCATTAGCAAACTTCTAGGGTAGGGCAATCAGAGACCCGATTAGATCATTTTATATTATGGTTAATTTAAGAATTCAGCAAAATTCTATCACATTAGTTCAATTTACGTCGTTCCTATTTCAGATAGCGTACTGGGCTATGCGGCATCTTAAAGCGCGTGGAATGGCGAGTAAAATTCACTATTAAGCTTCTATGATAGGGCAATCAGAGACCCGATTAGATCATTTTATATTTTGGTTAATATAAGAATTCAGCGAAATTCTATCACATTTGTTCAATATACGTCGCTCCTATTTCAGATAGCTTATTGGGCTAAGCGGCATCTCAAAGCGCATGCAATGACGAGTGAAATGCACTATTAAACTTATTGGGTAAGGCAAACAGAGACCCGATTAGATCATTTTATATTACGGTTAATATAAGAATTCAGCGTAATTCTATCACATTTGTTCAACTTTCGTCGCTCCTATTTCAGATAGCGTACTGAGCTAGGCGGCATCTTAAAGCGCGTGGAATGGCGAGTAAAATGCAATATTAAACTTCTATGATAGGGCAATCAGAGACCCGATTGGATCATTTTATATTTTGGTTAATATAAAAATTCAGCGAAATTCTATCACAATTGTTCAATTTACGTCGCTCCTATTTCAGATAGCGTATTGGGCTAAGCGGCAACTCAAAGCGCCTGAAATGACGAGTGTAATGCACTATTAAACTTGTAATGGTAGGGCGAACAGAGACCCGATTAGATCATTTTACATTAAGGTTAATATAAGAATTCAGGGAAATTCTATCACATTTGTTCAATTTACGTCGCTCCTATTTCAAATAGCGTACTCGGATAGGCGGCATCTTAAAGCGCGTGGAATGGCGAGTAAAATGCACTATTAAACTTCTATGATAGGGCAATCAGAGACCCGATTAGATCATTTTATATTTTGGTTAATATAAGAATTCAGCGAAATTCTATTACTTTTGTTCAATTTACGTCGCTCCTATTTCAAATAGCGAATTGGGCTAAGCGGCATCTCAATGCGCATGAAATGGCGAGTAACATGCACTATTACACTTCTAGGATAAGGCAAACAGAGACCCGATTAGATCATTTTATATTACGGTTAATATAAGAATTCAGCGTAATTCTATCACATTTGTTCAACTTACGTCGCTCCTCTTTCAGATAGCGTACTGGGCTAGGCGGCATCTTAAAGCGCGTGGAATGGCGAGTAAAATGCACTATTAAACTTCTATGATAGGGCTATCAGAGACCCGATTAGATCATTTTATATTTTGGTTAATATAAGAATTCAGCGAAATTCTATCACATTTGTTCAATTTACGTCGCTCCTATTTCAGATAGCGTACAGGGCTATGCGACATATCAAAGCGCATGAAATGACGAGTAAAATGCACTATTAAACTTCTAGGGTAGGGCACACAGAGACCCGATTAGATCATTTTATATTACGGTTAATATAAGAATTCAGCGTAATTCTATCACATTTGTTCAACTTACGTCGCTCCTATTTCAGATAGCGTACTGGGCTAGGCGGAATCTCTAAGCGCGTGGCAGGGCGAGTAAAATGCACTACTAAACTTCTATGATCGGGCAATCAGAGACCCGATTACATCATTTTATATTTTGGTTAATATAAGAATTCAGCGAAATTCTCTCACATTTGTTCAATTTACGTCGCTGATATTTCAGATAGCGTATTGGGCTAAGCGGCATCTCAAAGCGCAAGAAATGTGGAGTAAAATGCACTATTAATCTTCTAGGGTAGGGCAAACAGAGACCCGATAAGATCATTTTATATTATGGTCAATTTAAGAATTCAGCGATATTCTATCACATTTGTTCAATTTACGTCGCTCCTATGTCAGATAGCGTATTGGGCTATGCGGCATCTCGAAGCGCATGAAATGACGAGTAAAATGCACTGTTAAACTTCTAGGGTAGGGCAAACAGAGACCCGATTAGATCATTTTATATTACGGTTAATATAAGAATTCAGCGTAATTCTATCACATTTGTTCAACTTACGTCGCTCCTATTTCAGATAGCGTACTGGGCAAGGCGGTATCTCAAAGCGCGTGGAAGGGCGAGTAAAATGCTCTACTAAACTTCTATGATAGGGTAATCAGAGACCCGACTAGATCATTTTATATTTTGGTTAATATAAGAATTCAGCGAAATTCTCTCACATTTGTTCAATTTACGTCGCTGATATTTCAGATAGCGTATTGGACTAAGCGGCATCTCAAAGCGCAAGAAATGTCGAGTAAAATGCACTATTAAACTTCTAGGGTAGGGCAAACAGGGACCCGATAAGATCATTTTATATTATGGTTAATTTAAGAATTCAGCGAAATTGTCTCACATTTGTTCAATTTACGTGGCTGATATTTCAGATAGCGTATTGGGCTAAGCGGCAACTCGAAGCGCGAGAAATGGCGAGTAAAATGCACTATTAAACTTCTAGGGTAGGGCAAACAGAGACCCGATTGGATCATTTTATATTTTGGTTAATATAAAAATTCAGCGAAATTCTATCACAATTGTTCAATTTACGTCGCTCCTATTTCAGATAGCGTATTGGGCTAAGCGGCAACTCAAAGCGCCTGAAATGACGAGTGTAATGCACTATTAAACTTGTAATGGTAGGGCGAACAGAGACCCGATTAGATCATTTTACATTAAGGTTAATATAAGAATTCAGGGAAATTCTATCACATTTGTTCAATTTACGTCGCTCCTATTTCAAATAGCGTACTCGGATAGGCGGCATCTTAAAGCGCGTGGAATGGCGAGTAAAATGCACTATTAAACTTCTATGATAGGGCAATCAGAGACCCGATTAGATCATTTTATATTTTGGTTAATATAAGAATTCAGCGAAATTCTATTACTTTTGTTCAATTTACGTCGCTCCTATTTCAAATAGCGAATTGGGCTAAGCGGCATCTCAATGCGCATGAAATGGCGAGTAACATGCACTATTACACTTCTAGGATAAGGCAAACAGAGACCCGATTAGATCATTTTATATTACGGTTAATATAAGAATTCAGCGTAATTCTATCACATTTGTTCAACTTACGTCGCTCCTCTTTCAGATAGCGTACTGGGCTAGGCGGCATCTTAAAGCGCGTGGAATGGCGAGTAAAATGCACTATTAAACTTCTATGATAGGGCTATCAGAGACCCGATTAGATCATTTTATATTTTGGTTAATATAAGAATTCAGCGAAATTCTATCACATTTGTTCAATTTACGTCGCTCCTATTTCAGATAGCGTACAGGGCTATGCGACATATCAAAGCGCATGAAATGACGAGTAAAATGCACTATTAAACTTCTAGGGTAGGGCACACAGAGACCCGATTAGATCATTTTATATTACGGTTAATATAAGAATTCAGCGTAATTCTATCACATTTGTTCAACTTACGTCGCTCCTATTTCAGATAGCGTACTGGGCTAGGCGGAATCTCTAAGCGCGTGGCAGGGCGAGTAAAATGCACTACTAAACTTCTATGATCGGGCAATCAGAGACCCGATTACATCATTTTATATTTTGGTTAATATAAGAATTCAGCGAAATTCTCTCACATTTGTTCAATTTACGTCGCTGATATTTCAGATAGCGTATTGGGCTAAGCGGCATCTCAAAGCGCAAGAAATGTGGAGTAAAATGCACTATTAATCTTCTAGGGTAGGGCAAACAGAGACCCGATAAGATCATTTTATATTATGGTCAATTTAAGAATTCAGCGATATTCTATCACATTTGTTCAATTTACGTCGCTCCTATGTCAGATAGCGTATTGGGCTATGCGGCATCTCGAAGCGCATGAAATGACGAGTAAAATGCACTGTTAAACTTCTAGGGTAGGGCAAACAGAGACCCGATTAGATCATTTTATATTACGGTTAATATAAGAATTCAGCGTAATTCTATCACATTTGTTCAACTTACGTCGCTCCTATTTCAGATAGCGTACTGGGCAAGGCGGTATCTCAAAGCGCGTGGAAGGGCGAGTAAAATGCTCTACTAAACTTCTATGATAGGGTAATCAGAGACCCGACTAGATCATTTTATATTTTGGTTAATATAAGAATTCAGCGAAATTCTCTCACATTTGTTCAATTTACGTCGCTGATATTTCAGATAGCGTATTGGACTAAGCGGCATCTCAAAGCGCAAGAAATGTCGAGTAAAATGCACTATTAAACTTCTAGGGTAGGGCAAACAGGGACCCGATAAGATCATTTTATATTATGGTTAATTTAAGAATTCAGCGAAATTGTCTCACATTTGTTCAATTTACGTGGCTGATATTTCAGATAGCGTATTGGGCTAAGCGGCAACTCGAAGCGCGAGAAATGGCGAGTAAAATGCACTATTAAACTTCTAGGGTAGGGCAAACAGAGACCCGATTAGATCATTTTATATTTTGGTTAATATAAGAATTCAGCGAAATTCTATCACATTTGTTCAATTTACGTCGCTCCTATTTCAGATAGCGTATTGGGCTAAGCGGCATCTCAAAGCGCATGAAAGGACGAATAAAATGCACAATTAAGCTTCTACGCTAGGGCGAACAGAGACCCGATTAGATCATTTTATATTATGGTTAATTTAAGAATTCAGCGAAATTCTATCACATTTGTTCAATTTACGTCGCTCCTATTGCTGATAGCGTATTGGGCTAAGCGGCATCTTAAAGCGCGTGGAATGGCGAGTAAAATTCACTATTAAACTTCTATGATAGGGCAATCAGAGACCCGATTAGATCATTTTATATTTTAGTTATATAAGAATTCAGCGAAATTCTATCACATTTGGTTAATTTACGTCGCTCCTATTTCAGATAGCTTATTGGGCTAAGCGGCATCTCAAAGCGCATGAAATGACGAGTGAAATGCACTATTAAACTTCTAGGGTAGGGCGAACAAAGACCCGATTAGATCATTTTACATTGAGGTTAATATAAGAATTCAGCGAAATTCTATCACATTTGTTCAATTTACGTCGCTCCTATTTCAGATAGCGTATTGGGCTAAGCGGCATCTCAAAGCGCATGAAATGACGAATAAAATGCACAATTAAGCTTCAACGCTAGGGCGAACAGAGACCCGATTAGATCATTTTACGTTATGGTTAATAAAAGAATTCAGCGAAATTCTATCACATTTGATCAATTTACATCGCTCCTATTTCAGATAGCGTATTGGGCTAAGCGGCATCTCAAAGCGCATGAAATGACGAGTCAAATGCACTATTAAACTTCTAGGGTAGGGCAAACAGAGACCCCATTAGATCATTTTATATTATGGTTAATTTAAGAATTCAGCGAAATTCTATCACATTTGTTCAATTTACGTTGCTCCTATTTCAGATAGCGTATTGGGCTAAGCGGCATCTCAAAGCGCATGAAATGGCGAGTAAAATGCACTGTTAAACTTCTAGGGTAGGGCAAACAGAGACCCGATTAGATCATTTTATATTATGGTTAATTTAAGAATTCAGCGAAATTCTCTCACATTTGTACAATTTACGTCGCTCCTATGTCAGATAGCGTATTGGGCTAAGCGGCATCTCAAAGCGCATGAAATGGCGTGTGAAATGCACTATTAATCTTCTAGGGTAGGGCAATCAGAGACCCCATTAGATCATTTTATATTATGGTTAATTTAAGAATTCAGCGAAATTCTATCACATTTGTTCAATTTACGTCGCTCGTATGTCAGATAGCGTATTGGGCTATGCGGCATCTCAAAGCGCATGAAATGACGAGTAAAATGCACTGTTAAACTTCTAGGGTAGGGCAAACAGGGACCCGATTAGATCATTTTATATTACGGTTAATATAAGAATGCAGCGTAATTCTATCACATTTGTTCAACTTACGTCGCTCCTATTTCAGATAGCGTACTGGGCAAGGCGGTATCTTAAAGCGCGTGGAAGGGTGAGTAAAATGCACTACTAATCTTCCATGATAGGGCAATCAGAGACCCGATTAGATCATTTTATATTTTGTTTTATATAAGATTTCAGGGAAATTCTATCACATTTGTTCAATTTACGTCGCTCCTATTTCAGATAGCATATTGGTCTAAGCGGCACCTCAAAGCGCATGAAATGGCGAGTGAAATGCAATATTAAACTTCTAGGGTAGGGCAAACAGAGACCCGATTAGATCATTTTATATTATGGTCAATTTAAGAATTCAGCATAATTCTTTCTCATTTCTTCAATTTACGTCGCTCCTATTTCAGATAGCTTATTGGGCTTAGCGGCATCTCAAAGCGATGAAGTGACGAGTGAAATGCACTATTAAACTTCTAGGGTAGGGCAAACAGAGACCCGATTAGCTCATTTTATATTATGGTTAATTTAAGAATTCAGCGAAATTCGATTACATTTGTTCAATTTACGTCGCTCCTATTTCAGATAGCGTATTCGGCTAAGCGGCATCTGAAGGCGCATGAAATGGCGAGTAGAATGCACTATTAAAGTTCAAGGGTAGGGCAAACAGAGACCCGATTAGATCATTTTATATTATGGTTAATTTAAGAATTCAGCAAAATTCTATCACATTTGTTCAATTTACGTCGCTCCTATTTCAGATAGCGTACTGGGCTAGGCGGCTTCTTAAAGCGCGTGGAAGGGTGAGTAAAATGCACTACTAATCTTCCATGATAGGGCAATCAGAGACCCGATTAGATCATTTTACATTTTGTTTAACATAAGATTTCAGGGACATTCTATCACATTTGTTTAATTTACGTCGCTGCTATTTCAGATAGCGTATTGGGCTAAGCGGCATCTCAAAGCGCATGAAATGGCGAATTAAATGCACTATTAAACTTCTAGGGTAGGGCAAACAGAGACCCGATTAGATCATTTTATATTACGGATAATATAAGAATTCAGCGTAATTCTATCACATTTGTTCAACTTACGTCGCTCCTATTTCAGATAGCGTATTGGGCTAAGCGGCATCTCAATGCGTATGAAATGGTGAGTAAAATGCACTATTAAACTTCTAGGATAAGGCAAACAGACACCCGATTAGATCATTTTATATTATGGTTAATTTAAGAATTCAGCGAAATTCTATCACATTTGTTCAATTTACGTCGCTCCTATTGCTGATAGCGTATTGGGCTAAGCGGCATCTTAAAGCGCGTGGAATGGCGAGTAAAATTCACTATTAAACTTCTATGATAGGGCAATCAGAGACCCGATTAGATCATTTTATATTTTGGTTATATAAGAATTCAGCGAAATTCTATCACATTTGATCAATTTACATCGCTCCTATTTCAGATAGCGTATTGGGCTAAGCGGCATCTCAAAGCGCATGAAATGACGAGTCAGATGCACTATTAAACTTCTAGGGTAGGGCAAACAGAGACCCCATTAGATCATTTTATATTATGGTTAATTTAAGAATTCAGCGAAATTCTATCACATTTGTTCAACTTACGTCGCTCGTATTTCAGATAGCGTATTGGGCTAAGCGGCATCTCAAAGCGCATGAAATGGCGAGTAAAATGCACTATTAAACTTCTAGGGTAGGGCAAACAGAGACCCGATTAGATCATTTTATATTACGGTTAATATAAGAATGCAGCGTAATTCTATCACATTTGTTCAACTTACGTCGCTCCTATTTCAGATAGCGTACTGGGCAAGGCGGCTTCTTAAAGCGCGTGGAAGGGTGAGTAAAATGCACTTCTAATCTTCCATGATAGGGCAATCAGAGACCCGATTAGATCATTTTACATTTTGTTTAACATAAGATTTCAGGGACATTCTATCACATTAGTTTAATTTACGTCGCTGCTATTTCAGATAGCGTATTGGGCTAAGCGGCATCTCAAAGCGCATGAAATGGCGAATAAAATGCACCATTAAACTTCTAGGCGAGGGCGCACAGAGACCCGATTAGATCATTTTACATTTTGGTTAATAAAAGCATTCAGCGAAATTCTATCACATTTGCTCAATTTACGTCGCTCCTATTACAGATAGCTTATTGTGCTTAGCGGCATCTCAAAGCGCATGAAATGGCGAGTAGAATGCACTATTGAACTTCTAGGGTAGGGCAAACAGAGACCCGATAAGATCATTTTATATTATGGTTAATTTAAGAATTCAGCGAAATTCTATCACATTTGTTCAATTTACGTCGCTCCTATTTCAGATAGCGTACTGGGCTAGGCGGCATCTTAAAGCGCGTGGAAAGGCAAGTAAAATGCACTATTAAACTTCTAGGATAAGGCAAACAGAGACCCGATTAGATCATTTTATATTACGGTTAATATAAGAATTCAGCGTAATTCTATCACATTTGTTCAACTTACGTCGCTCCTCTTTCAGATAGCGTACTGGGCTAGGCGGCATCTTAAAGCGCGTGGAATGGCGAGTAAAATGCACTATTAAACTTCTATGATAGGGCAATCAGAGACCCGATTAGATCATTTTATATTTTGGTTAATATAAGAATTCAGCGAAATTTTCTCACATTTGTTCAATTTACGTCGCTGATATTTCAGATAGCGTATTGGGCTAAGCGGCATCTCAAAGCGCAAGAAATGTCGAGTAAAATGAACTATTAAACTTCTAGGGTAGGGCAAACAGAGACCCGATTAGATCATTTTATATTATGGTTAATTTAAGAATTCAGCAAAATTCTATAACATTTGTTCAATTTACGCCGTTCCTATGCCAGATGGCGTACTAGGCTAGGCGGCATCTTAAAGCGCGTGGAATGGCGAGTAAAATGAACTATAAAACTTCTATGATAGGGCAATCAGAAACCCGATTAGATCATTTTATATTTTGGTTAATATAAGAATTCAGCCAAATTCTATCACATTTGTTCAATTTACGTCGTTCCTATTTCAGATAGCGTACTGGGCTAGGCGGCATCTTAAAGCGCGTGGAATGGCGAGTACAATGCACTATTAAACTTCTATGATAGGGCAATCAGAGACCTGATTCGATCATTTTATATTTTGGTTAATATAAGAATTCAGCGAAATTGTATCACTTTTGTTTTATTTACGTCGCTCCTATTTCAGATAGCGTACTGGGCTAGGCGGCATCTTAAAGCGCGTGGAAAGGCGAGTAAAATGCACTATTAAACTTCTATGATAGGGCAATCAGAGACCCGATTAGATCATTTTATATTACGGTTAATATAAGAATTCAGCGTAATTCTATCACATTCGTTCAACTTACGTCGCTCCTATTTCAGATAGCGTACTGGGCTAGGCGGCATCTTAAAGCGCGTGGAATGGCGTGTAAAATGCACTACTAAACTACTATGATAGGGCAATCAGAGACCCGATTAGGTCATTTTATATTTTGGTTAATATAAGAATTCAGCGAAATTCTATCACATTTGTTCAATTTACGTCGCTCCTATTACAGATAGCTTATTGTGCTTAGCGGCATCTCAAAGCGCATGAAGTGACGAGTGAAATGCACTATTAAACTTCTAGGGTTGCTCGAAGAAAGACCCGAGTAGATCATTTTACATTAAGGTTAATATAAGAATTCAGGGAAATTCTATCACATTTGTTCAATTTACGTCGCTCCTATTTCAGATAGCGTATTGGGCTAAGCGGCATCTCAAAGCGCATGAAATGGCGAATAAAATGAGCTATTAAACTTCTAGGCTAGGGCGAACAGAGACCCGATTAGATCATTTTACATTATGGTTAATAAAAGAATTCAGCGAAATTCTATCACATTTGTTCAACTTACGTCGCTCCTATTGCAGATAGCGTATTGGGCTAAGTGGCATCTCAAAGCGCATGAAATGGCGAGTAAAATGCACTATTAAACTTCTATGATAGGGCAATCAGAGACCCGATTAGATCATTTTATATTTTGTTTAATAAAAGAATTCAGCGAAATTCTATCACATTTGTTCAACTTACGTCGCTGATATTTCAGATAGCGTATTGGGCTATGCGGCATCGCAAAGCGCAAGAAATGGCGAGTAAAATGCACTCTTAAACTTCTATGATAGGGCAATCAGAGACCCGATTAGATCATTTTATATTTTGTTTAATAAAAGAATTCAGCGAAATTCTATCACATTTGTTCAACTTACGTCGCTGCTATTTCAGATAGCGTATTGGGCTAAGCGGCATCTCAAAGCGCATGAAATGGCGAATAAAATGAGCTATTCAACTTCTAGGCTAGGGCAACAGAGACCGGATTAGATCACTTTACATTATGGTTAATAAAAGAATTCAGCGAAATTCTATCACATTTGCTCAATTTACGTCGCTCCTATTACAGATAGCTGATTGTGCTTAGCGGCATCTCAAAGCGCATGAAATGGCGAGTAAAATGCACTGTTGAACTTCTAGGGTAGGGCAAACAGAGACCCGATAAGATCATTTTATATTATGGTTAATTTGAGAATTCAGCGAAATTCTATCACATTTGTTCAATTTACGTCGCTCCTATTTCAGATAGCGTACTGGGCTAGGCGGCATCTTAAAGCGCGTGGAAAGGCGAGTAAAATGCACTATTAAACTTCTATGATAGGGCAATCGCGTGGAAAGGCGAGTAAAATGCACTATTAAACTTCTATGATAGGGCAATCAGAGACCCGATTAGATCATTTTATATTTTGTTTAATATAACATTTCAGGGAAATTCTGTCACATTTCTGCAATTTACGTCGCTCCTATTTCAGATAGCTTATTGGGCTTAGCGGCATCTGAAAGCGCATGAAATGGCGAGTAAAATGCACTATTGAACTTCTAGGGTAGGGCAAACAGAGACCCGATTAAATCATTTGATATTATGGGTAATTTAAGAATTCAGCGAAATTCTATCACATTTGTTCAATTTACGTCGCTCCTCTTTCAGATAGCGTACTGGGCTAGGCGGCATCTTAAAGCGCGTGGAATGGCGAGTAAAATGCACTATTAAACTTCAAGGGTAGGGCAAACAGAGACCCGATTAGATCATTTTATATTATGGTTAATTTAAGAATTCAGCAAAATTCTATCACATTTGTTCAATTTACGTCGTTCCTATTTCAGGTAGCGTACTGGGCTAGGCGGCATCTTAAAGCGCGTGGAAGGGCGAGTAAAATACACTACTAAACTTCTATGATAGGGCAATCAGAGACCCGATTAGATCATTTTATATTTTGGTTAATATAAGAATTCAGCGAAATTCTCTCACATTTGTTCAATTTACGTCGCTGATATTTCAGATAGCGTATTGGGCTAAGCGGCACCTCAAAGCGCATGAAATGGCGAGTGAAATGCAATATTAAACTTCTAGGGTAGGGCAAACAGAGACCCGATTAGATCATTTTATATTATGGTCAATTTAAGAATTCAGCATAATTCTTTCACATTTCTTCAATTTACGTCGCTCCTATTTCAGATAGCTTATTGGGCTTAGCGGCATCTCAAAGCGCATGAAGTGACGAGTGAAATGCACTATTAAACTTCTAGGGTAGGGCAAACAGAGACCCGATTAGCTCATTTTATATTATGGTTAATTTAAGATTTCAGCGAAATTCGATTACATTTGTACAATTTACGTCGCTCCTATTTCAGATAGCGTATTGGGCTAAGAGGCATCTGAAGGCGCATGAAATGGCGAGTAGAATGCACTATTAAAGTTCTAGGATAGGGCAAACAGAGACCCGATTAGATCATTTTATATTATGGTCAATTTAAGAATTCAGCAAAATTCTATCACATTTGTTCAATTTACGTCGCTCCTATTTCAGATAGCGTACTGGGCTAGGCGGCTTCTTAAAGCGCGTGGAAGGGTGAGTAAAATGCACTACTAATCTTCCATTATAGGGCAATCAGAGACCCGATTAGATCATTTTACATTTTGTTTAACATAAGATTTCAGGGGCATTCTATCACATTTGTTCCATTTACGTCGCTCCTATTTCAGATAGCGTATTGGGCTAAGCGGCATCTTAAAGCGCGTGGAATGGCGAGTAAAATGTACTATTACACTTCTAGGGTAGGGCAAACAGAGGTCCGATTAGATCATTTTATATTATGGTTAATTTAAGAATTCACCGAAATTCTATCACATTTGTTCAATTTACGTCGCTCCTATTTCAGATAGCGTATTGGGCTAAGCGGCATCTCAAAGCCCATGAAATGGCGATTAAAATGCACTATTAAACTTCTAGGGTAAGGCAAACAGATACCCGATTAGATCATTTTATATTACGGTTAATATAAGAATTCAGCGTAATTCTATCACATTTGTTCAACTTACGTCGCTCCTATTTCAGATAGCGTACAGGGCTAGGCGGCATCTTAAAGCGCGTGGAAGGGCGAGTAAAATGCACTACTAAACTTCTAGGGTAGGGCAAACAGAGACCCGATTAGATCATTTTATATTATGGTTAATTTAAGAATTCAGCAAAATTCTATCACATTTGTTCAATTTACGTCGCTCCTATTTCAGATAGCGTACTGGGCGAGGCGGCATCTTAAAGCGCGTGGAAGGGTGAGTAAAATGCACTACTAATCTTCCATGATAGGGCAATCAGAGACCCGTTAGATCATTTTATATTTTGTTTTATATAAGATTTCAGGGAAATTCTATCACATTTGTTCAATTTACGTCGCTCCTATTTCAGATAGCATATTGGGCTAAGCGGCACCTCAAAGCGCATGGGATGGCGAGTGAAATGCAATATTAAACTTCTAGGGTAGGGCAAACAGAGACCCGATTAGATCATTTTATATTATGGTCAATTTAAGAATTCAGCATAACTTCTTCTCATTTCTTGAATTTACGTCGCTCCTATTTCAGATAGCTTATTGGGCTTAGCGGCATCTCAAAGCGCATGAAATGACGAGTGAAATGCACTATTAAACTTCTAGGGTAGGGCAAACAGAGACCCGATTAGCTCATTTTATATTATGGTTAATTTAAGAATTCAGCGAAATTCGATTACATTTGTTCAATTTACGTCGCTCCTATTTCAGTTAGCGTACTGGGCTAGGCGGAAACTTAAAGCGCGTGGAATGGCGAGTAAAATGCACCATTAAACTTCTATGGTAGGGCAACCAGAGAACCGATTAGATCATTTTATATTACGGTTAATATAAGAATTCAGCGTAATTCTATCACATTTGTTCAACTTTCGTCGGTCCTATTTCAGATAGCGTACTGAGCTAGGCGGCATCTTAAAGCGCGTGGAATGGCGAGTAAAATGCAATATTAAACTTCTATGATAGGGCAATCAGAGACCCGATTAGATCATTTTATATTATGGTTAATTTAAGAATTCAGCAAAATTCTATCACATTTGTTCAATTTACGTCGCTCCTATTTCAGATAGCGGACTGGGCTAGGCGGCTTCTTAAAGCGCGTGGAAGGGTGAGTAAAATGCACTACTAATCTTCCATGATAGGGCAATCAGAGACCCGATTAGATCATTTTACATTTTGTTTAACATAAGATTTCAGGGACATTCTATCACATTTGTTTAATTTACGTCGCTGCTATTTCAGATAGCGTATTGGGCTAAGCGGCATCTCAAAGCGCATGAAATGGCGAATAAAATGCACTATTAAACTTCTAGGCGAGGGCGAACAGAGACCCGATTAGATCATTTTACATTTTGGTTAATAAAAGAATTCAGCGAAATTCTATCACATTTGCTCAATTTACGTCGCTCCTATTACAGATAGCTTATTGTGCTTAGCGGCATCTCAAAGCGCATGAAGTGACGAGTGAAATGCACTATTAAACTTCTAGGGTAGGGCAAACAGAGACCCGATTAGATCATTTTATATTATGGTTAATTTAAGAATTCAACAAAATTCTATCACATTTGTTCAATTTACGTCGCTCCTATTCCAGATAGCGTACTGGGCTAGGCGGCATCCTAAAGCGCGCGGAATGGCGAGTAAAATGCACTATTAAACTTCTATGCTAGGGCAATCAGAGACCCGATTAGATCATTTTATATTGTGTTTAATATAAGATTTCAGGGAAATTCTATCACATTTGTTCAATTTACGTCGCTCCTATTTCAGATAGCGTACTGGGCTAGGCGGCATCTTAAAGCGCGTGGAATGGCGAGTAAAATGCACTATTAAACTTCTATGATAGGGCAATCAGAGACCCGATTAGATCATTTTATATTACGGTTAATATAAGAATCCAGCGTAATTCTATCACATTTGTTCAACTTACGTCGCTCCTATTTCAGATAGCGTACTGGGCTAGGCGGCATCTTAAAGCGCGTGGAATGGCGTGTAAAATGGACTACTAAACTACTATGATAGGGCATTTAGAGACCCGATTAGGTCATTTTATATTTTGTTTAATATAAGATTTCAGGGAAATTCTATCTCATTTGTTCAATTTACGTCGCTCCTATTTCAGTTAGCGTATTCGGCTAAGCGGCATCCCAAAGAGCATGAAATGGCGAATAAAATGCACTAGTAAACTTCTAGGCTAGGGCGAACAGAGACCCGATTAGATCATTTTACATTATGGTTAATAAAAGAATTCAGCGAAATTCTATCACATTTGTTCCTCTTACGTCGCTCGTATTTCAGATAGCGTATTGGGCTAAGCGGCATCTCAAAGCGCATGAAATGGCGAGTAAAATGCACTATTAAACTTCTAGGGTAGGGCAAACAGAGACCCAATAAGATCATTTTACATTATGGTTAATAAAAGAATTCAGCGAAATTCTATCACATTTGTTCAACTTACGTCGCTCGTATTTCAGATAGCGTATTGGGCTAAGCGGCATCTCAAAGCGCATGAAATGGCGAGTAAAATGCACTATTAAACTTCTAGGGTAGGGCAAACAAAGACCCGATTAAATCATTTTATATTATGGTTAATTTAAGAATACAGCGAAATTCTATCACATTTGATCAATTTACGTCGCTCCTATTTCAGATAGCGTATTGGGCTAGGCGGCATCCTAAAGCGCGCGGAATGGCGAGTAAAATGCACTATTAAGCTTCTATGCTAGGGCAATCAGAGACCTGATTAGATCATTTTATATTTTGGTTAATATAAGAATTCAGTGAAATTCTATCACATTTGTTCAATTTATTTCGCTCCTATTTCTGATAGCTAATTGGGCTAAGCGGCATCTCAAAGCGCATGAAATGGCGAATAAAATGCACTATTAAACTTCTAGGCGAGGGCGAACAGAGACCCGATTAGATCATTTTACATTATGGTTAATAAAAGAATTCAGCGAAATTCTATCACATTTGTTCAATTTACGTCGCTCCTATTACAGATAGCTTATGGTTCTTAGCGGCATCTCAAAGCGCATGAAGTGACGAGTGAAATGCACTATTAAACTTCTAGGGTTGGTCGAAGAAAGACCCGATTAGATCATTTTACATTAAGGTTAATATACGAATTCAGGGAAATTCTATCACATTTGTTCAATTTACGTCGCTCCTATTTCAGATAGCGTATTGGGCTAAGCGGCATCTCAAAGCGCATGAAATGGCGAATAAAATGAGCTATTCAACTTCTAGGCTAGGGCGAACAGAGACCGGATTAGATCACTTTACATTATGGTTAATAAAAGAATTCAGCGAAATTCTATCACATTTGTTCAACTTACGTCGCTCCTATTGCAGATAGCGTATTGGGCTAAGCGGCATCTCAAAGAGCATGAAATGGCGAATAAAATGCACTAGTAAACTTCTAGGCTAGGGCGAACAGAGACTCGATTAGATCATTTTACATTATGGTTAATTTAAGAATTCAGCGAAATTCTATCACATTTGTTCAATTTACGTCGCTCCTATTTCAGATAGCTTATTGGGCTAAGCGGCATCGCAAAGCGCATGAAATGACGAGTGAAATGCACTATTAAGCTTCTATGCTAGGGCAATCAGAGACCTGATTAGATCATTTTATATTTTGGTTAATATAAGAATTCAGTGAAATTCTATCACATTTGTTCAATTTATTTCGCTCCTATTTCTGATAGCTAATTGGGCTAAGCGGCATCTCAAAGCGCATGAAATGGCGAATAAAATGCACTATTAAACTTCTAGGCGAGGGCGAACAGAGACCCGATTAGATCATTTTACATTATGGTTAATAAAAGAATTCAGCGAAATTCTATCACATTTGTTCAATTTACGTCGCTCCTATTACAGATAGCTTATGGTTCTTAGCGGCATCTCAAAGCGCATGAAGTGACGAGTGAAATGCACTATTAAACTTCTAGGGTTGGTCGAAGAAAGACCCGATTAGATCATTTTACATTAAGGTTAATATACGAATTCAGGGAAATTCTATCACATTTGTTCAATTTACGTCGCTCCTATTTCAGATAGCGTATTGGGCTAAGCGGCATCTCAAAGCGCATGAAATGGCGAATAAAATGAGCTATTCAACTTCTAGGCTAGGGCGAACAGAGACCGGATTAGATCACTTTACATTATGGTTAATAAAAGAATTCAGCGAAATTCTATCACATTTGTTCAACTTACGTCGCTCCTATTGCAGATAGCGTATTGGGCTAAGCGGCATCTCAAAGAGCATGAAATGGCGAATAAAATGCACTAGTAAACTTCTAGGCTAGGGCGAACAGAGACTCGATTAGATCATTTTACATTATGGTTAATTTAAGAATTCAGCGAAATTCTATCACATTTGTTCAATTTACGTCGCTCCTATTTCAGATAGCTTATTGGGCTAAGCGGCATCGCAAAGCGCATGAAATGACGAGTGAAATGCACTATTAAACTTCTAGGGTCGGGCAAACAGAGACCCGATTAGATCATTTTACATTAAGGTTAATATAAGAATTCAGGGATATTCTATCACATTTGTTCAACATACGTCGCTCCTATTTCAGATAGCGTATTGGGCTAAGCGGCATCTCAAAGCGCGTGGAATGGCGAGTAAAATGCACTAGTAAACTTCTAGGGTAGGGCAATCAGAGACCCGATTAGATCATTTTATATTATGGTTAATTTAAGAATTCAGCAAAATTCTATCACATTAGTTCAATTTACGTCGTTCCTATTTCAGATAGCTTATTGGGCTAAGCGGCACCTCAAAGTGCATGAAATGGCGAGTGAAATGCACTATTAATCTTCTAGGGTAGGGCAATCAGAGACCCCATTAGATCATTTTATATTATGGTTAATTTAAGAATTCAGCGAAATTCTATCACATTTGTTCAATTTACGCCGCTCCTATTTCAGATAGCGTATTGGGCTAAGCGGCATCTCAAAGCGCATGAAATGGCGAGTAAAATGCACTATTAAACTTCTAGGGTAAGGCAAACAGAGACCCGATTAGATCATTTTATATTACGGTTAATATAAGAATTCAGAGTAATTCTATCACATTTGTTCAATTTACGTCGCCCCTATATCAGATAGCGTATTGGGCTAAGCGGCATCTCAAAGCGCATGAAATGGCGAGTCAAATGCACTGATAAACTTCTATGATAGGGAAATCAGAGACCCGATTAGATTATTTTATATTTTGGTTAATATAATAATTCAGCGAAATTCTAACACATTCCTTCCATTTACGTCGCTCCTATTTCAGATAGCGTACTGGGCTAGGCGGCATCTTAAAGCGCGTGGAATGGCGAGTAAAATGCACTATTAAACTTCTAGGGTAGGGCAATCAGAGACCCGATTAGATCATTTTATATTATGGTTAATTTAAGAATTCAGAAAAATTCTATCACATTTGTTCAATTTACGTCATTCCTATTTCAGATAGCGTATTGGGCTATGCGGCATCTCAAAGCGCATGAAATGACGAGTAAAATGCACTGTTAAACTTCTAGAGTAGGGCAAACAGAGACCCGATTAGATCATTTTATATTACGGTTAGTATAAGAATTCAGCGTAATTCTATCACATTTGTTCAACATACGTCCCTCCTATTTCAGATAGCGTACTGGGCTAGGCGGCATCTTAAAGCGCGTGGAATGGCGAGTAAAATGCACTATTAAACTTCTATGATAGGGCAATCAGAGACCCGATTAGATCATTTTATATTTTGGTTAATATAAGAATTCAGCGAAATTCTATCACATTTGTTCAATTTGCGTCGCTCCTATTTCAGATAGCTTATTGGGCTAAGCGGCACCTCAAAGCGCATGAAATGGCGAGCGAAATGCACTATTAATCTTCTAGGGTAGGGCAATCAGAGACCCGATTAGATCTTTTTATGTTTTGGTTAATATAAGAATTCAGCGAAATTCTATTACATTTGTTCAATTTACGTCGCTCCTATTTCAGATAGCGTATTGGGCTAAGCGGCATCTCAAAGCGCATGAAATGGCGATTAAAATGCACTATTAAACTTCTAGGGTAGGGCAAACAAAGACCCGATTAGATCATTTTATATTGCGGTTAATATAAGAATGCAGCGTAATTCTGTCACATTTGTTCAACTTACGTAGCTCCTATTTCAGATAGCGTACTGGGCTAGGCGGCAACTTAAAGCGCGTGGAAAGGCGAGTAAAATGCACTATTAAACTTCTAGGGTAGGGCAAACAGAGACCCGATAAGATCATTTTACATTATGGTTAATAAAAGAATTCAGCGAAATTCTATCACATTTGTTCAACTTACGTCGCTCGTATTTCAGGTAGCGTACTGGGCTAGGCGGCATCTTACAGCGCGTGGGAGAGTGAGTAAAATGCACTACTAATCTTCCATGATAGGGCAATCAGAGACCCGATTAGATCATTTTATATTTTGTTTTATATAAGATTTCAGGGAAATTCTATCTCATTTGTTCAATTTACGTCGCTCCTATTTCAGTTAGCGTATTCGGCTAAGCGGCATCTCAAAGAGCATGAAATGGCGAATAAAATGCACTAGTAAACTTCTAGGCTAGGGCGAACAGAGACCCGATTAGATCATTTTACATTATGGTTAATAAAAGAATTCAGCGAAATTCTATCACATTTGTTCCACTTACGTCGCTCCTATTTCAGATAGCGTATTGGGCTAAGCGGCATCTCAACGCGCATGAAATGGCGAGTAAAATGCACTATTAAACTTCTAGGGTAGGGCAAACAGAGACCCGATAAGATCATTTTACATTATGGTTAATAAAAGAATTCAGCGAAATTCTATCACATTTGTTCAACTTACGTCGGTCGTATTTCAGATAGCGTATTGGGCTAAGCGGCATCTCAAAGCGCATGAAATGGCGAGTAAAATGCACTATTAAACTTCTAGGGTAGGGCAAACAAAGACCCGATTAAATCATTTTATATTATGGTTAATTTAAGAATTCAGCGAAATTCTATCACATTTGATCAATTTACGTCGCTCCTATTTCAGATAGCGTATTGGGCTAGGCGGCATCCTAAAGAGCGCGGAATGGCGAGTAAAATGCACTATTAAGCTTCTATGCTAGGGCAATCAGAGACCTGATTAGATCATTTTATATTTTGGTTAATATAAGAATTCAGTGAAATTCTATCACATTTGTTCAATTTATTTCGCTCCTATTTCTGATAGCGTATTGGGCTAAGCGGCATCTCAAAGCGCATGAAATGGCGAATAAAATGCACTATTAAACTTCTAGGCGAGGGCGAACAGAGACCCGATTAGATCATTTTACATTATGGTTAATAAAAGAATTCAGCGAAATTCTATCACATTTGTTCAATTTACGTCGCTCCTATTACAGATAGCTTATTGTGCATAGCGGCATCTCAAAGCGCATGAAGTGACGAGTGAAATGCACTATTAAACTTCTAGGGTTGGTCGAAGAAAGACCCGATTAGATCATTTTACATTAAGGTTAATATAAGAATTCAGGGAAATACTATCACATTTGTTCAATTTACGTCGCTCCTATTTCAGATAGCGTATTGGGCTAAGCGCCATCTCAAAGCGCATGAAATGGCGAATAAAATGAGCTATTCAACTTATAGGCTAGGGCGAACAGAGACCGGATTAGATCACTTTACATTATGGTTAATAAAAGAATTCAGCGAAATTCTATCACATTTGTTCAACTTACGTCGCTCCTATTGCAGATAGCGTATTGGGCTAAGTGGCATCTCAAAGCGCATGAAATGGCGAGTAAAATGCACTATTAAACTTCTAGGGTAGGGCAAACAAAGACCCGATTAAATCATTTTATATTATGGTTAATTTAAGAATTCAGCGAAATTCTATCACATTTGATCAATTTACGTCGCTCCTATTTCAGATAGCGTATTGGGCTAGGCGGCACCCTAAAGCGCGCGGAATGGCGAGTAAAATGCACTATTAAGCTTCTATGCTAGGGCAATCAGAGACCTGATTAGATCATTTTATATTTTGGTTAATATAAGAATTCAGTGAAATTCTATCACATTTGTTCAATTTATTTCGCTCCTATTTCTGATAGCGTATTGGGCTAAGCGGCATCTCAAAGCGCATGAAATGGCGAATAAAATGCACTATTAAACTTCTAGGCGAGGGCGAACAGAGACCCGATTAGATCATTTTACATTTTGGTTAATAAAAGAATTCAGCGAAATTCTATCACATTTGCTCAATTTACGTCGCTCCTATTACAGATAGCTTATTGTGCTTAGCGGCATCTCAAAGCGCATGAAGTGACGAGTGAAATGCACTATTAAACTTCTAGGGTAGGGCAAACAGAGACCCGATTAGATCATTTTATATTATGGTTAATTTAAGAATTCAGCAAAATTCTATCACATTTGTTCAATTTACGTCGCTCCTATTCCAGATAGCGTACTGGGCTAGGCGGCATCCTAAAGCGCGCGGAATGGCGAGTAAAATGCACTATTAAACTTCTATGCTAGGGCAATCAGAGACCCGATTAGATCATTTTATATTGTGTTTAATATAAGATTTCAGGGAAATTCTATCACATTTGTTCAATTTACGTCGCTCCTATTTCAGATAGCGTACTGGGCTAGGCGGCATCTTAAAGCGCGTGGAAAGGCGAGTAAAATGCACTATTAAACTTCTATGATAGGGCAATCAGAGACCCGATTAGATCATTTTATATTACGGTTAATATAAGAATCCAGCGTAATTCTATCACATTTGTTCAACTTACGTCGCTCCTATTTCAGATAGCGTACTGGGCTAGGCGGCATCTTAAAGCGCGTGGAATGGCGTGTAAAATGGACTACTAAACTACTATGATAGGGCATTTAGAGACCCGATTAGGTCATTTTATATTTTGTTTAATATAAGATTTCAGGGAAATTCTATCTCATTTGTTCAATTTACGTCGCTCCTATTTCAGTTAGCGTATTCGGCTAAGCGGCATCCCAAAGAGCATGAAATGGCGAATAAAATGCACTAGTAAACTTCTAGGCTAGGGCGAACAGAGACCCGATTAGATCATTTTACATTATGGTTAATAAAAGAATTCAGCGAAATTCTATCACATTTGTTCCTCTTACGTCGCTCGTATTTCAGATAGCGTATTGGGCTAAGCGGCATCTCAAAGCGCATGAAATGGCGAGTAAAAGGCACTATTAAACTTCTAGGGTAGGGCAAACAGAGACCCGATAAGATCATTTTACATTATGGTTAATAAAAGAATTCAGCGAAATTCTATCACATTTGTTCAACTTACGTCGCTCGTATTTCAGATAGCGTATTGGGCTAAGCGGCATCTCAAAGCGCATGAAATGGCGAGTAAAATGCACTATTAAACTTCTAGGGTAGGGCAAACAAAGACCCGATTAAATCATTTTATATTATGGTTAATTTAAGAATTCAGCGAAATTCTATCACATTTGATCAATTTACGTCGCTCCTATTTCAGATAGCGTATTGGGCTAGGCGGCATCCTAAAGCGCGCGGAATGGCGAGTAAAATGCACTATTAAGCTTCTATGCTAGGGCAATCAGAGACCTGATTAGATCATTTTATATTTTGGTTAATATAAGAATTCAGTGAAATTCTATCACATTTGTTCAATTTATTTCGCTCCTATTTCTGATAGCTAATTGGGCTAAGCGGCATCTCAAAGCGCATGAAATGGCGAATAAAATGCACTATTAAACTTCTAGGCTAGGGCGAACAGAGACCCGATTAGATCATTTTACATTATGGTTAATAAAAGAATTCAGCGAAATTCTATCACATTTGTTCAATTTACGTCGCTCCTATTACAGATAGCTTATTGTTCTTAGCGGCATCTCAAAGCGCATGAAGTGACGAGTGAAATGCACTATTAAACTTCTAGGGTTGGTCGAAGAAAGACCCGATTAGATCATTTTACATTAAGGTTAATATACGAATTCAGGGAAATTCTATCACATTTGTTCAATTTACGTCGCTCCTATTTCAGATAGCGTATTGGGCTAAGCGGCATCTCAAAGCGCATGAAATGGCGAATAAAATGAGCTATTCAACTTCTAGGCTAGGGCGAACAGAGACCGGATTAGATCACTTTACATTATGGTTAATAAAAGAATTCAGCGAAATTCTATCACATTTGTTCAACTTACGTCGCTCCTATTGCAGATAGCGTATTGGGCTAAGCGACATCTCAAAGAGCATGAAATGGCGAATAAAATGCACTAGTAAACTTCTAGGCTAGGGCGAACAGAGACTCGATTAGATCATTTTACATTATGGTTAATTTAAGAATTCAGCGAAATTCTATCACATTTGTTCAATTTACGTCGCTCCTATTTCAGATAGCTTATTGGGCTAAGCGGCATCGCAAAGCGCATGAAATGACGAGTGAAATGCACTATTAAACTTCTAGGGTCGGGCAAACAGAGACCCGATTAGATCATTTTACATTAAGGTTAATATAAGAATTCAGGGATATTCTATCACATTTGTTCAACATACGTCGCTCCTATTTCAGATAGCGTATTGGGCTAAGCGGCATCTCAAAGCGCGTGGAATGGCGAGTAAAATGCACTAGTAAACTTCTAGGGTAGGGCAATCAGAGACCCGATTAGATCATTTTATATTATGGTTAATTTAAGAATTCAGCAAAATTCTATCACATTAGTTCAATTTACGTCGTTCCTATTTCAGATAGCTTATTGGGCTAAGCGGCACCTCAAAGTGCATGAAATGGCGAGTGAAATGCACTATTAATCTTCTAGGGTAGGGCAATCAGAGACCCCATTAGATCATTTTATATTATGGTTAATTTAAGAATTCAGCGAAATTCTATCACATTTGTTCAATTTACGCCGCTCCTATTTCAGATAGCGTATTGGGCTAAGCGGCATCTCAAAGCGCATGAAATGGCGAGTAAAATGCACTATTAAACTTCTAGGGTAAGGCAAACAGAGACCCGATTAGATCATTTTATATTACGGTTAATATAAGAATTCAGAGTAATTCTATCACATTTGTTCAATTTACGTCGCCCCTATATCAGATAGCGTATTGGGCTAAGCGGCATCTCAAAGCGCATGAAATGGCGAGTCAAATGCACTGATAAACTTCTATGATAGGGAAATCAGAGACCCGATTAGATTATTTTATATTTTGGTTAATATAATAATTCAGCGAAATTCTAACACATTCCTTCCATTTACGTCGCTCCTATTTCAGATAGCGTACTGGGCTAGGCGGCATCTTAAAGCGCGTGGAATGGCGAGTAAAATGCACTATTAAACTTCAAGGGTAGGGCAAACAGAGACCCGATTAGATCATTTTATATTATGGTTCATTTAAGAATTCAGAAAAATTCTATCACATTTGTTCAATTTACGTCATTCCTATTTCAGATAGCGTATTGGGCTATGCGGCATCTCAAAGCGCATGAAATGACGAGTAAAATGCACTGTTAAACTTCTAGAGTAGGGCAAACAGAGACCCGATTAGATCATTTTATATTACGGTTAGTATAAGAATTCAGCGTAATTCTATCACATTTGTTCAACATACGTCCCTCCTATTTCAGATAGCGTACTGGGCTAGGCGGCATCTTAAAGCGCGTGGAATGGCGAGTAAAATGCACTATTAAACTTCTATGATAGGGCAATCAGAGACCCGATTAGATCATTTTATATTTTGGTTAATATAAGAATTCAGCGAAATTCTATCACATTTGTTCAATTTGCGTCGCTCCTATTTCAGATAGCTTATTGGGCTAAGCGGCACCTCAAAGCGCATGAAATGGCGAGCGAAATGCACTATTAATCTTCTAGGGTAGGGCAATCAGAGACCCGATTAGATCTTTTTATGTTTTGGTTAATATAAGAATTCAGCGAAATTCTATTACATTTGTTCAATTTACGTCGCTCCTATTTCAGATAGCGTATTGGGCTAAGCGGCATCTCAAAGCCCATGAAATGGCGATTAAAATGCACTATTAAACTTCTAGGGTAGGGCAAACAAAGACCCGATTAGATCATTTTATATTGCGGTTAATATAAGAATGCAGCGTAATTCTGTCACATTTGTTCAACTTACGTAGCTCCTATTTCAGATAGCGTACTGGGCTAGGCGGCAACTTAAAGCGCGTGGAAAGGCGAGTAAAATGCACTATTAAACTTCTAGGGTAGGGCAAACAGAGACCCGATAAGATCATTTTACATTATGGTTAATAAAAGAATTCAGCGAAATTCTATCACATTTGTTCCTCTTACGTCGCTCGTATTTCAGATAGCGTATTGGGCTAAGCGGCATCTCAAAGCGCATGAAATGGCGAGTAAAATGCACTATTAAACTTCTAGGGTAGGGCAAACAGAGACCCGATAAGATCATTTTACATTATGGTTAATAAAAGAATTCAGCGAAATTCTATCACATTTGTTCAACTTACGTCGGTCGTATTTCAGATAGCGTATTGGGCTAAGCGGCATCTCAAAGCGCATGAAATGGCGAGTAAAATGCACTATTAAACTTCTAGGGTAGGGCAAACAAAGACCCGATTAAATCATTTTATATTATGGTTAATTTAAGAATTCAGCGAAATTCTATCACATTTGATCAATTTACGTCGCTCCTATTTCAGATAGCGTATTGGGCTAGGCGGCATCCTAAAGAGCGCGGAATGGCGAGTAAAATGCACTATTAAGCTTCTATGCTAGGGCAATCAGAGACCTGATTAGATCATTTTATATTTTGGTTAATATAAGAATTCAGTGAAATTCTATCACATTTGTTCAATTTATTTCGCTCCTATTTCTGATAGCGTATTGGGCTAAGCGGCATCTCAAAGCGCATGAAATGGCGAATAAAATGCACTATTAAACTTCTAGGCGAGGGCGAACAGAGACCCGATTAGATCATTTTACATTATGGTTAATAAAAGAATTCAGCGAAATTCTATCACATTTGTTCAATTTACGTCGCTCCTATTACAGATAGCTTATTGTGCATAGCGGCATCTCAAAGCGCATGAAGTGACGAGTGAAATGCACTATTAAACTTCTAGGGTTGGTCGAAGAAAGACCCGATTAGATCATTTTACATTAAGGTTAATATAAGAATTCAGGGAAATACTATCACATTTGTTCAATTTACGTCGCTCCTATTTCTGATAGCGTATTGGGCTAAGCGGCATCTCAAAGCGCATGAAATGGCGAATAAAATGAGCTATTCAACTTATAGGCTAGGGCGAACAGAGACCGGATTAGATCACTTTACATTATGGTTAATAAAAGAATTCAGCGAAATTCTATCACATTTGTTCAACTTACGTCGCTCCTATTGCAGATAGCGTATTGGGCTAAGTGGCATCTCAAAGCGCATGAAATGGCGAGTAAAATGCACTATTAAACTTCTAGGGTAGGGCAAACAAAGACCCGATTAAATCATTTTATATTATGGTTAATTTAAGAATTCAGCGAAATTCTATCACATTTGATCAATTTACGTCGCTCCTATTTCAGATAGCGTATTGGGCTAGGCGCAACCCTAAAGCGCGCGGAATGGCGAGTAAAATGCACTATTAAGCTTCTATGCTAGGGCAATCAGAGACCTGATTAGATCATTTTATATTTTGGTTAATATAAGAATTCAGTGAAATTCTATCACATTTGTTCAATTTATTTCGCTCCTATTTCTGATAGCGTATTGGGCTAAGCGGCATCTCAAAGCGCATGAAATGGCGAATAAAATGCACTATTAAACTTCTAGGCGAGGGCGAACAGAGACCCGATTAGATCATTTTACATTATGGTTAATAAAGGAATTCAGCGAAATTCTATCACATTTGTTCAATTTACGTCGCTCCTATTACAGATAGCTTATTGTGCTTAGCGGCATCTCAAAGCGCATGAAGTGACGAGTGAAATGCACTATTAAACTTCTAGGGTAGGGCAATCAGAGACCCGATTAGATCATTTTATATTATGGTTAATTTAAGAATTCAGCGAAATTCTATCACATTTGTTCAATTTACGTCGCTCCTATTTCAGATAGCTTATTGGGCTAAGCGGCATCGCAAAGCGCATGAAATGTCGAGTGAAATGCACTATTAAACTTCTAGGGTCGGGCAAACAGAGACCCGATTAGATCATTTTACATTAAGGTTAATATAAGAATTCAGGGATATTCTATCACATTTGTTCAACATACGTCGCTCCTATTTCAGATAGCGTATTGGGCTAAGCGGCATCTCAAAGCGCGTGGAATGGCGAGTAAAATGCACTAGTAAACTTCTAGGGTAGGCAATCAGAGACCCGATTAGATCATTTTATATTATGGTTAATTTAAGAATTCAGCAAAATTCTATCACATTTGTTTCAATTTACGTCGCTCCTATTTCAGATAGCGTACTGGGCGAGGCGGCATCTTAAAGCGCGTGGAAGGGTGAGTAAAATGCACTACTAATCTTCCATGATAGGGCAATCAGAGACCCGTTAGATCATTTTATATTTTGTTTTATATAAGATTTCAGGGAAATTCTATCACATTTGTTCAATTACGTCGCTCCTATTTCAGATAGCATATTGGGCTAAGCGGCACCTCAAAGCGCATGGAATGGCGAGTGAAATGCAATATTAAACTTCTAGGGTAGGGCAAACAGAGACCCGATTAGATCATTTTATATTATGGTCAATTTAAGAATTCAGCATAACTTCTTCTCATTCTTGAATTTACGTCGCTCCTATTTTCAGATAGCTTATTGGGCTTAGCGGCATCTCAAAGCGCATGAAATGACGAGTGAAATGCACTATTAAACTTCTAGGGTAGGGCAAACAGAGACCCGATTAGCTCATTTTATATTATGGTTAATTTAAGAATTCAGCGAAATTCGATTACATTTGTTCAATTTACGTCGCTCCTATTTCAGTTAGCGTACTGGGCTAGGCGGAAACTTAAAGCGCGTGGAATGGCGAGTAAAATGCACCATTAAACTTCTATGGTAGGGCAACCAGAGAACCGATTAGATCATTTTATATTACGGTTAATATAAGAATTCAGCGTAATTCTATCACATTTTGTTCAACTTTCGTCGCTCCTATTTCAGATAGCGTACTGAGCTAGGCGGCATCTTAAAGCGCGTGGAATGGCGAGTAAAATGCAATATTAAACTTCTATGATAGGGCAATCAGAGACCCGATTAGATCATTTTATATTATGGTTAATTTAAGAATTCAGCAAAATTCTATCACATTTGTTCAATTTACGTCGCTCCTATTTCAGATAGCGGACTGGGCTAGGCGGCTTCTTAAAGCGCGTGGAAGGGTGAGTAAAATGCACTACTAATCTTCCATGATAGGGCAATCAGAGACCCGAGTAGATCATTTTACATTTTGTTTAACATAAGATTTCAGGGACATTCTATCACATTTGTTTAATTTACGTCGCTGCTATTTCAGATAGCGTATTGGGCTAAGCGGCATCTCAAAGCGCATGAAATGGCGAATAAAATGCACTATTAAACTTCTAGGCGAGGGCGAACAGAGACCCGATTAGATCATTTTACATTTTGGTTAATAAAAGAATTCAGCGAAATTCTATCACATTTGCTCAATTTACGTCGCTCCTATTACAGATAGCTTATTGTGCTTAGCGGCATCTCAAAGCGCATGAAGTGACGAGTGAAATGCACTATTAAACTTCTAGGGTAGGCAAACAGAGACCCGATTAGATCATTTTATATTATGGTTAATTTAAGAATTCAGCAAAATTCTATCACATTTGTTCAATTTACGTCGCTCCTATTCCAGATAGCGTACTGGGCTAGGCGGCATCCTAAAGCGCGCGGAATGGCGAGTAAAATGCACTATTAAACTTCTATGCTAGGGCAATCAGAGACCCGATTAGATCATTTTATATTGTGTTTAATATAAGATTTCAGGGAAATTCTATCACATTTGTTCAATTTACGTCGCTCCTATTTCAGATAGCGTACTGGGCTAGGCGGCATCTTAAAGCGCGTGGAAAGGCGAGTAAAATGCACTATTAAACTTCTATGATAGGGCAATCAGAGACCCGATTAGATCATTTTATATTACGGTTAATATAAGAATCCAGCGTAATTCTATCACATTTGTTCAACTTACGTCGCTCCTATTTCAGATAGCGTACTGGGCTAGGCGGCATCTTAAAGCGCGTGGAATGGCGTGTAAAATGACTACTAAACTACTATGATAGGGCATTTAGAGACCCGATTAGGTCATTTTATATTTTGTTTAATATAAGATTTCAGGGAAATTCTATCTCATTTGTTCAATTTACGTCGCTCCTATTTCAGTTAGCGTATTGGGCTAAGCGGCATCTCAAAGCGCATGAAATGGCGAGTAAAAGGCACTATTAAAAGTTCTAGGGTAGGGCAAACAGAGACCCGATAAGATCATTTTACATTATGGTTAATAAAAGAATTCAGCGAAATTCTATCACATTTGTTCAACTTACGTCGCTCGTATTTCAGATAGCGTATTGGGCTAAGCGGCATCTCAAAGCGCATGAAATGGCGAGTAAAATGCACTATTAAACTTCTAGGGTAGGGCAAACAAAGACCCGATTAGATCATTTTATATTATGGTTAATTTAAGAATTCAGCAAAATTCTATCACATTTGTTCAATTTACGTCGCTCCTATTCCAGATAGCGTACTGGGCTAGGCGGCATCCTAAAGCGCGCGGAATGGCGAGTAAAATGCACTATTAAACTTCTATGCTAGGGCAATCAGAGACCCGATTAGATCATTTTATATTGTGGTTAATATAAGATTTCAGGGAAAATTCTATCACATTTGTTCAATTTACGTCGCTCCTATTTCAGATAGCGTACTGGGCTAGGCGGCATCTTAAAGCGCGTGGAAAGGCGAGTAAAATGCACTATTAAACTTCTATGATAGGGCAATCAGGAGACCCGATTAGATCATTTTATATTACGGTTAATATAAGAATTCAGCGTAATTCTATCACATTTGTTCAACTTACGTCGCTCCTATTTCAGATAGCGTACTGGGCTAGGCGGCATCTTAAAGCGCGTGGAATGGCGTGTAAAATGGACTACTAAACTACTATGATAGGGCATTTAGAGACCCGATTAGGTCATTTTATATTTTGTTTAATATAAGATTTCAGGGAAATTCTATCTCATTTGTTCAATTTACGTCGCTCCTATTTCAGTTAGCGTATTGGGCTAAGCGGCATCTCAAAGCGCATGAAATGGCGAGTAAAAGGCACTATTAAACTTCTAGGGTAGGGCAAACAGAGACCCGATAAGATCATTTTACATTATGGTTAATAAAAGAATTCAGCGAAATTCTATCACATTTGTTCAACTTACGTCGCTCGTATTTCAGATAGCGTATTGGGCTAAGCGGCATCTCAAAGCGCATGAAATGGCGAGTAAAATGCACTATTAAACTTCTAGGGTAGGGCAAACAAAGACCCGATTAAATCATTTTATATTATGGTTAATTTAAGAATTCAGCGAAATTCTATCACATTTGATCAAATTTACGTCGCTCCTATTTCAGATAGCGTATTGGGCTAGGCGGCATCCTAAAGCGCGCGGAATGGCGAGTAAAATGCACTATTAAGCTTCTATGATAGGGCAATCAGAGACCTGATTAGATCATTTTAATATTTTGGTTAATATAAGAATTCAGTGAAATTCTATCACATTTGTTCAATTTATTTCGCTCCTATTTCTGATAGCTAATTGGGCTAAGCGGCATCTCAAAGCGCATGAAATGGCGAATAAAATGCACTATTAAACTTCTAGGCGAGGGCGAACAGAGACCCGATTAGATCATTTTACATTATGGTTAATAAAAGAATTCAGCGAAATTCTATCACATTTGTTCAATTTACGTCGCTCCTATTACAGATAGCTTATGGTTCTTAGCGGCATCTCAAAGCGCATGAAGTGACGAGTGAAATGCACTATTAAACTTCTAGGGTTGGTCGAAGAAAGACCCGATTAGATCATTTTACATTAAGGTTAATATACGAATTCAGGGAAATTCTATCACATTTGTTCAATTTACGTCGCTCCTATTTCAGATAGCGTATTGGGCTAAGCGGCATCTCAAAGCGCATGAAATGGCGAATAAAATGAGCTATTCAACTTCTAGGCTAGGGCGAACAGAGACCGGATTAGATCACTTTACATTATGGTTAATAAAAGAATTCAGCGAAATTCTATCACATTTGTTCAACTTACGTCGCTCCTATTGCAGATAGCGTATTGGGCTAAGCGGCATCTCAAAGAGCATGAAATGGCGAATAAAATGCACTAGTAAACTTCTAGGCTAGGGCGAACAGAGACTCGATTAGATCATTTTACATTATGGTTAGAATTCAGCGAAATTCTATCACATTTGTTCAATTTACGTCGCTCCTATTTCAGATAGCTTATTGGGCTAAGCGGCATCGCAAAGCGCATGAAATGACGAGTGAAATGCACTATTAAACTTCTAGGGTCGGGCAAACAGAGACCCGATTAGATCATTTTACATTAAGGTTAATATAAGAATTCAGGGATATTCTATCACATTTGTTCAACATACGTCGCTCCTATTTCAGATAGCGTATTGGGCTAAGCGGCATCTCAAAGCGCGTGGAATGGCGAGTAAAATGCACTAGTAAACTTCTAGGGTAGGGCAATCAGAGACCCGATTAGATCATTTTATATTATGGTTAATTTAAGAATTCAGCAAAATTCTATCACATTAGTTCAATTTACGTCGTCTCCTTTTCAGATAGTTTATTGGGCTAAGCGGCACCTCAAAGTGCATGAAATGGCGAGTGAAATGCACTATTAATCTTCTAGGGTAGGGCAATCAGAGACCCCATTAGATCATTTTATATTATGGTTAATTTAAGAATTCAGCGAAATTCTATCACATTTGTTCAATTTACGCCGCTCCTATTTCAGATAGCGTATTGGGCTAAGCGGCATCTCAAAGCGCATGAAATGGCGAGTAAAATGCACTATTAAACTTCTAGGGTAAGGCAAACAGAGACCCGATTAGATCATTTTATATTACGGTTAATATAAGAATTCAGAGTAATTCTATCACATTTGTTCAATTTACGTCGCCCCTATATCAGATAGCGTATTGGGCTAAGCGGCATCTCAAAGCGCATGAAATGGCGAGTCAAATGCACTGATAAACTTCTATGATAGGGAAATCAGAGACCCGATTAGATTATTTTATATTTTGGTTAATATAATAATTCAGCGAAATTCTAACACATTCCTTCCATTTACGTCGCTCCTATTTCAGATAGCGTACTGGGCTAGGCGGCATCTTAAAGCGCGTGGAATGGCGAGTAAAATGCACTATTAAACTTCAAGGGTAGGGCAAACAGAGACCCGATTAGATCATTTTATATTATGGTTCATTTAAGAATTCAGAAAAATTCTATCACATTTGTTCAATTTACGTCATTCCTATTTCAGATAGCGTATTGGGCTATGCGGCATCTCAAAGCGCATGAAATGACGAGTAAAATGCACTGTTAAACTTCTAGAGTAGGGCAAACAGAGACCCGATTAGATCATTTTATATTACGGTTAGTATAAGAATTCAGCGTAATTCTATCACATTTGTTCAACATACGTCCCTCCTATTTCAGATAGCGTACTGGGCTAGGCGGCATCTTAAAGCGCGTGGAATGGCGAGTAAAATGCACTATTAAACTTCTATGATAGGGCAATCAGAGACCCGATTAGATCATTTTATATTTTGGTTAATATAAGAATTCAGCGAAATTCTATCACATTTGTTCAATTTGCGTCGCTCCTATTTGAGATAGCTTATTGGGCTAAGCGGCACCTCAAAGCGCATGAAATGGCGAGCGAAATGCACTATTAATCTTCTAGGGTAGGGCAATCAGAGACCCGATTAGATCTTTTTATGTTTTGGTTAATATAAGAATTCAGCGAAATTCTATTACATTTGTTCAATTTACGTCGCTCCTATTTCAGATAGCGTATTGGGCTAAGCGGCATCTCAAAGCCCATGAAATGGCGATTAAAATGCACTATTAAACTTCTAGGGTAGGGCAAACAAAGACCCGATTAGATCATTTTATATTGCGGTTAATATAAGAATGCAGCGTAATTCTGTCACATTTGTTCAACTTACGTAGCTCCTATTTCAGATAGCGTACTGGGCTAGGCGGCATCTTAAAGCGCGTGGAAAGGCGAGTAAAATGCACTATTAAACTTCTAGGGTAGGGCAAACAGAGACCCGATAAGATCATTTTACATTATGGTTAATAAAAGAATTCAGCGAAATTCTATCACATTTGTTCAACTTACGTCGCTCGTATTTCAGATAGCGTACTGGGCTAGGCGGCATCTTACAGCGCGTGGGAGAGTGAGTAAAATGCACTACTAATCTTCCATGATAGGGCAATCAGAGACCCGATTAGATCATTTTATATTTTGTTTTATATAAGATTTCAGGGAAATTCTATCTCATTTGTTCAATTTACGTCGCTCCTATTTCAGTTAGCGTATTCGGCTAAGCGGCATCTCAAAGAGCATGAAATGGCGAATAAAATGCACTAGTAAACTTCTAGGCTAGGGCGAACAGAGACCCGATTAGATCATTTTACATTATGGTTAATAAAAGAATTCAGCGAAATTCTATCACATTTGTTCCTCTTACGTCGCTCGTATTTCAGATAGCGTATTGGGCTAAGCGGCATCTCAAAGCGCATGAAATGGCGAGTAAAATGCACTATTAAACTTCTAGGGTAGGGCAAACAGAGACCCGATAAGATCATTTTACATTATGGTTAATAAAAGAATTCAGCGAAATTCTATCACATTTGTTCAACTTACGTCGGTCGTATTTCAGATAGCGTATTGGGCTAAGCGGCATCTCAAAGCGCATGAAATGGCGAGTAAAATGCACTATTAAACTTCTAGGGTAGGGCAAACAAAGACCCGATTAAATCATTTTATATTATGGTTAATTTAAGAATTCAGCGAAATTCTATCACATTTGATCAATTTACGTCGCTCCTATTTCAGATAGCGTATTGGGCTAGGCGGCATCATAAAGAGCGCGGAATGGCGAGTAAAATGCACTATTAAGCTTCTATGCTAGGGCAATCAGAGACCTGATTAGATCATTTTATATTTTGGTTAATATAAGAATTCAGTGAAATTCTATCACATTTGTTCAATTTATTTCGCTCCTATTTCTGATAGCGTATTGGGCTAAGCGGCATCTCAAAGCGCATGAAATGGCGAATAAAATGCACTATTAAACTTCTAGGCGAGGGCGAACAGAGACCCGATTAGATCATTTTACATTATGGTTAATAAAAGAATTCAGCGAAATTCTATCACATTTGTTCAATTTACGTCGCTCCTATTACAGATAGCTTATTGTGCATAGCGGCATCTCAAAGCGCATGAAGTGACGAGTGAAATGCACTATTAAACTTCTAGGGTTGGTCGAAGAAAGACCCGATTAGATCATTTTACATTAAGGTTAATATAAGAATTCAGGGAAATACTATCACATTTGTTCAATTTACGTCGCTCCTATTTCAGATAGCGTATTGGGCTAAGCGGCATCTCAAAGCGCATGAAATGGCGAATAAAATGAGCTATTCAACTTATAGGCTAGGGCGAACAGAGACCGGATTAGATCACTTTACATTATGGTTAATAAAAGAATTCAGCGAAATTCTATCACATTTGTTCAACTTACGTCGCTCCTATTGCAGATAGCGTATTGGGCTAAGTGGCATCTCAAAGCGCATGAAATGGCGAGTAAAATGCACTATTAAACTTCTAGGGTAGGGCAAACAAAGACCCGATTAAATCATTTTATATTATGGTTAATTTAAGAATTCAGCGAAATTCTATCACATTTGATCAATTTACGTCGCTCCTATTTCAGATAGCGTATTGGGCTAGGCGGCACCCTAAAGCGCGCGGAATGGCGAGTAAAATGCACTATTAAGCTTCTATGCTAGGGCAATCAGAGACCTGATTAGATCATTTTATATTTTGGTTAATATAAGAATTCAGTGAAATTCTATCACATTTGTTCAATTTATTTCGCTCCTATTTCTGATAGCGTATTGGGCTAAGCGGCATCTCAAAGCGCATGAAATGGCGAATAAAATGCACTATTAAACTTCTAGGCGAGGGCGAACAGAGACCCGATTAGATCATTTTACATTATGGTTAATAAAGGAATTCAGCGAAATTCTATCACATTTGTTCAATTTACGTCGCTCCTATTACAGATAGCTTATTGTGCTTAGCGGCATCTCAAAGCGCATGAAGTGACGAGTGAAATGCACTATTAAACTTCTAGGGTAGGGCAATCAGAGACCCGATTAGATCATTTTATATTATGGTTAATTTAAGAATTCAGCGAAATTCTATCACATTTGTTCAATTTACGTCGCTCCTATTTCAGATAGCTTATTGGGCTAAGCGGCATCGCAAAGCGCATGAAATGACGAGTGAAATGCACTATTAAACTTCTAGGGTCGGGCAAACAGAGACCCGATTAGATCATTTTACATTAAGGTTAATATAAGAATTCAGGGATATTCTATCACATTTGTTCAACATACGTCGCTCCTATTTCAGATAGCGTATTGGGCTAAGCGGCATCTCAAAGCGCGTGGAATGGCGAGTAAAATGCACTAGTAAACTTCTAGGGTAGGGCAATCAGAGACCCGATTAGATCATTTTATATTATGGTTAATTTAAGAATTCAGCAAAATTCTATCACATTAGTTCAATTTACGTCGTTCCTATTTCAGATAGCTTATTGGGCTAAGCGGCACCTCAAAGCGCATGAAATGGCGAGTGAAATGCACTATTAATCTTCTAGGGTAGGGCAATCAGAGACCCCATTAGATCATTTTATATTATGGTTAATTTAAGAATTCAGCGAAATTCTATCACATTTGTTCAATTTACGTCGCTCCTATTTCAGATAGCGTATTGGGCTAAGCGGCATCTCAAAGCGCATGAAATGGCGAGTAAAATGCACTATTAAACTTCTAGGGTAAGGCAAACAGAGACCCGATTAGATCATTTTATATTACGGTTAATATAAGAATTCAGAGTAATTCTATCACATTTGTTCAATTTACGTCGCCCCTATATCAGATAGCGTATTGGGCTAAGCGGCATCTCAAAGCGCATGAAATGGCGAGTCAAATGCACTGATAAACTTCTATGATAGGGAAATCAGAGACCCGATTAGATTATTTTATATTTTGGTTAATATAATAATTCAGCGAAATTCTAACACATTCCTTCCATTTACGTCGCTCCTATTTCAGATAGCGTACTGGGCTAGGCGGCATCTTAAAGCGCGTGGAATGGCGAGTAAAATGCACTATTAAACTTCAAGGGTAGGGCAAACAGAGACCCGATTAGATCATTTTATATTATGGTTCATTTAAGAATTCAGAAAAATTCTATCACATTTGTTCAATTTACGTCATTCCTATTTCAGATAGCGTATTGGGCTATGCGGCATCTCAAAGCGCATGAAATGACGAGTAAAATGCACTGTTAAACTTCTAGAGTAGGGCAAACAGAGACCCGATTAGATCATTTTATATTACGGTTAGTATAAGAATTCAGCGTAATTCTATCACATTTGTTCAACATACGTCCCTCTTATTTCAGATAGCGTACTGGGCTAGGCGGCATCTTAAAGCGCGTGGAATGGCGAGTAAAATGCACTATTAAACTTCTATGATAGGGCAATCAGAGACCCGATTAGATCATTTTATATTTTGGTTAATATAAGAATTCAGCGAAATTCTATCACATTTGTTCAATTTGCGTCGCTCCTATTTCAGATAGCTTATTGGGCTAAGCGGCACCTCAAAGCGCATGAAATGGCGAGCGAAATGCACTATTAATCTTCTAGGGTAGGGCAATCAGAGACCCCATTAGATCATTTTATATTATGGTTAATTTAATAATTCAGCGAAATTCTGTCACATTTGTTCAATTTACGTCGCTCCTATTTCAGATAGCGTATTGGGCTAAGCGGCATCTCAAAGCGCATGAAATGGCGAGTAAAATGCACTATTAAACTTCTAGGGTAAGGCAAACAGAGACCCGATTAGATCATTTTATATTATGGTTAATTTAAGAATTCAGCGAAATTCTATCGCACTTGTTCAATTTACGTCGCTCCTCTTTCAGATAGCGTATTGGGCTAAGCGGCATCTCAAAGCGCATGAAATGGCGAGTAAAATGCACTATTAAACTTCTAGGGTAGGGCAAACAGAGACCCGATTAGATCATTTTATATTATGGTTAATTTAAGAATTCAGCGTAATTCTGTCACATTTGTTCAACTTACGTAGCTCCTATTTCAGATAGCGTACTGGGCTAGGCGGAAACTTAAAGCGCGTGGAATGGCGAGTAAAATGCACCATTAAACTTCTATGGTAGGGCAACCAGAGAACCGATTAGATCATTTTATATTACGGTTAATATAAGAATTCAGCGTAATTCTATCACATTTGTTCAACTTTCGTCGGTCCTATTTCAGATAGCGTACTTAGCTAGGCGGCATCTTAAAGCGCGTGGAATGGCGAGTAAAATGCAATATTAAACTTCTATGATAGGGCAATCAGAGACCCGATTAGATCATTTTATATTTTGGTTATTATAAAAATTCAGCGAAATTCTATCACAATTGTTCAATTTACGTCGCTCCTATTTCAGATAGCGTATTGGGCTAAGCGGCAACTCAAAGCGCATGAAATGACGAGTGAAATGCACTATTAAACTTCTAGGGTAGGGCGAACAGAGACCCGATTAGATCATTTTACATTAAGGTTAATATAAGAATTCAGGGAAATTCTATCACATTTGTTCAATTTACGTCGCTCCTATTTCAAATAGCGTACTCGGATAGGCGGCATCTTAAAGCGCGTGGAATGGCGAGTACAATGCACTATTAAACTTCTATGATAGGGCAATCAGGGACCCGATTAGATCTTTTTATGTTTTGGTTAATATAAGAATTCAGCGAAATTCTATTACATTTGTTCAATTTACGTCGCTCCTATTTCAGATAGCGTATTGGGCTAAGCGGCATCTCAAAGCCCATGAAATGGCGATTAAAATGCACTATTAAACTTCTAGGGTAGGGCAAACAAAGACCCGATTAGATCATTTTATATTGCGGTTAATATAAGAATGCAGCGTAATTCTGTCACATTTGTTCAATTTACGTCGCTCCTATTTCAGATAGCGTACTGGGCTAGGCGGCAACTTAAAGCGCGTGGAAAGGCGAGTAAAATGCACTATTAAACTTCTAGGGTAGGGCAAACAGAGACCCGATAAGATCATTTTACATTATGGTTAATAAAAGAATTCAGCGAAATTCTATCACATTTGTTCAACTTACGTCGCTCGTATTTCAGATAGCGTACTGGGCTAGGCGGCATCTTACAGCGCGTGGGAGAGTGAGTAAAATGCACTACTAATCTTCCATGATAGGGCAATCAGAGACCCGATTAGATCATTTTATATTTTGTTTTATATAAGATTTCAGGGAAATTCTATCTCATTTGTTCAATTTACGTCGCTCCTATTTCAGTTAGCGTATTCGGCTAAGCGGCATCTCAAAGAGCATGAAATGGCGAATAAAATGCACTAGTAAACTTCTAGGCTAGGGCGAACAGAGACCCGATTAGATCATTTTACATTATGGTTAATAAAAGAATTCAGCGAAATTCTATCACATTTGTTCCTCTTACGTCGCTCGTATTTCAGATAGCGTATTGGGCTAAGCGGCATCTCAACGCGCATGAAATGGCGAGTAAAATGCACTATTAAACTTCTAGGGTAGGGCAAACAGAGACCCGATAAGATCATTTTACATTATGGTTAATAAAAGAATTCAGCGAAATTCTATCACATTTGTTCAACTTACGTCGGTCGTATTTCAGATAGCGTATTGGGCTAAGCGGCATCTCAAAGCGCATGAAATGGCGAGTAAAATGCACTATTAAACTTCTAGGGTAGGGCAAACAAAGACCCGATTAAATCATTTTATATTATGGTTAATTTAAGAATTCAGCGAAATTCTATCACATTTGATCAATTTACGTCGCTCCTATTTCAGATAGCGTATTGGGCTAGGCGGCATCCTAAAGAGCGCGGAATGGCGAGTAAAGTGCACTATTAAGCATCTATGCTAGGGCAATCAGAGACCTGATTAGATCATTTTATATTTTGGTTAATATAAGAATTCAGTGAAATTCTATCACATTTGTTCAATTTATTTCGCTCCTATTTCTGATAGCGTATTGGGCTAAGCGGCATCTCAAAGCGCATGAAATGGCGAATAAAATGCACTATTAAACTTCTAGGCGAGGGCGAACAGAGACTCGATTAGATCATTTTACATTATGGTTAATAAAAGAATTCAGCGAAATTCTATCACATTTGTTCAATTTACGTCGCTCCTATTACAGATAGCTTATTGTGCATAGCGGCATCTCAAAGCGCATGAAGTGACGAGTGAAATGCACTATTAAACTTCTAGGGTTGGTCGAAGAAAGACCCGATTAGATCATTTTACATTAAGGTTAATATAAGAATTCAGGGAAATACTATCACATTTGTTCAATTTACGTCGCTCCTATTTCAGATAGCGTATTGGGCTAAGCGGCATCTCAAAGCGCATGAAATGGCGAATAAAATGAGCTATTCAACTTATAGGCTAGGGCGAACAGAGACCGGATTAGATCACTTTACATTATGGTTAATAAAAGAATTCAGCGAAATTCTATCACATTTGTTCAACTTACGTCGCTCCTATTGCAGATAGCGTATTGGGCTAAGTGGCATCTCAAAGCGCATGAAATGGCGAGTAAAATGCACTATTAAACTTCTAGGGTAGGGCAAACAAAGACCCGATTAAATCATTTTATATTATGGTTAATTTAAGAATTCAGCGAAATTCTATCACATTTGATCAATTTACGTCGCTCCTATTTCAGATAGCGTATTGGGCTAGGCGGCACCCTAAAGCGCGCGGAATGGCGAGTAAAATGCACTATTAAGCTTCTATGCTAGGGCAATCAGAGACCTGATTAGATCATTTTATATTTTGGTTAATATAAGAATTCAGTGAAATTCTATCACATTTGTTCAATTTATTTCGCTCCTATTTCTGATAGCGTATTGGGCTAAGCGGCATCTCAAAGCGCATGAAATGGCGAATAAAATGCACTATTAAACTTCTAGGCGAGGGCGAACAGAGACCCGATTAGATCATTTTACATTATGGTTAATAAAAGAATTCAGCGAAATTCTATCACATTTGTTCAATTTACGTCGCTCCTATTACAGATAGCTTATTGTGCTTAGCGGCATCTCAAAGCGCATGAAGTGACGAGTGAAATGCACTATTAAACTTCTAGGGATGGTCGAAGAAAGACCCGATTAGATCATTTTACATTAAGGTTAATATAAGAATTCAGGGAAATTCTATCACATTTGATCAATTTACGTCGCTCCTATTTCAGATAGCGTATTGGGCTAAGCGGCATCTCAAAACGCATGAAATGGCGAATAAAATGAGCTATTCAACTTCTAGGCTAGGGCGAACAGAGACCGGATTAGATCACTTTACATTATGGTTAATAAAAGAATTCAGCGAAATTCTATCACATTAGTTCAACTTACGTCGCTCCTATTGCAGATAGCGTATTGGGCTAAGTGGCATCTCAAAGCGCATGAAATGGCGAGTAAAATGCACTATTAAACTTCTATGATAGGGCAATCAGAGACACGATTAGATCATTTTATATTTTGTTTAATAAAAGAATTCAGCGAAATTCTATCACATTTGTTCCTCTTACGTCGCTCGTATTTCAGATAGCGTATTGGGCTAAGCGGTATCTCAACGCGCATGAAATGGCGAGTAAAATGCACTATTAAACTTCTAGGGTAGGGCAAACAGAGACCCGATAAGATCATTTTACATTATGGTTAATAAAAGAATTCAGCGAAATTCTATCACATTTGTTCAACTTACGTCGGTCGTATTTCAGATAGCGTATTGGGCTAAGCGGCATCTCAAAGCGCATGAAATGGCGAGTAAAATGCACTATTAAACTTCTAGGGTAGGGCAAACAAAGACCCGATTAAATCATTTTATATTATGGTTAATTTAAGAATTCAGCGAAATTCTATCACATTTGATCAATTTACGTCGCTCCTATTTCAGATAGCGTATTGGGCTAGGCGGCATCCTAAAGAGCGCGGAATGGCGAGTAAAATGCACTATTAAGCTTCTATGCTAGGGCAATCAGAGACCTGATTAGATCATTTTATATTTTGGTTAATATAAGAATTCAGTGAAATTCTATCACATTTGTTCAATTTATTTCGCTCCTATTTCTGATAGCGTATTGGGCTAAGCGGCATCTCAAAGCGCATGAAATGGCGAATAAAATGCACTATTAAACTTCTAGGCGAGGGCGAACAGAGACCCGATTAGATCATTTTACATTATGGTTAATAAAAGAATTCAGCGAAATTCTATCACATTTGTTCAATTTACGTCGCTCCTATTACAGATAGCTTATTGTGCATAGCGGCATCTCAAAGCGCATGAAGTGACGAGTGAAATGCACTATTAAACTTCTAGGGTTGGTCGAAGAAAGACCCGATTAGATCATTTTACATTAAGGTTAATACAAGAATTCAGGGAAATACTATCACATTTGTTCAATTTACGTCGCTCCTATTTCAGATAGCGTATTGGGCTAAGCGGCATCTCAAAGCGCATGAAATGGCGAATAAAATGAGCTATTCAACTTATAGGCTAGGGCGAACAGAGACCGGATTAGATCACTTTACATTATGGTTAATAAAAGAATTCAGCGAAATTCTATCACATTTGTTCAACTTACGTCGCTCCTATTGCAGATAGCGTATTGGGCTAAGTGGCATCTCAAAGCGCATGAAATGGCGAGTAAAATGCACTATTAAACTTCTAGGGTAGGGCAAACAAAGACCCGATTAAATCATTTTATATTATGGTTAATTTAAGAATTCAGCGAAATTCTATCACATTTGATCAATTTACGTCGCTCCTATTTCAGATAGCGTATTGGGCTAGGCGGCACCCTAAAGCGCGCGGAATGGCGAGTAAAATGCACTATTAAGCTTCTATGCTAGGGCAATCAGAGACCTGATTAGATCATTTTATATTTTGGTTAATATAAGAATTCAGTGAAATTCTATCACATTTGTTCAATTTATTTCGCTCCTATTTCTGATAGCGTATTGGGCTAAGCGGCATCTCAAAGCGCATGAAATGGCGAATAAAATGCACTATTAAACTTCTAGGCGAGGGCGAACAGAGACCCGATTAGATCATTTTACATTATGGTTAATAAAGGAATTCAGCGAAATTCTATCACATTTGTTCAATTTACGTCGCTCCTATTACAGATAGCTTATTGTGCTTAGCGGCATCTCAAAGCGCATGAAGTGACGAGTGAAATGCACTATTAAACTTCTAGGGTAGGGCAATCAGAGACCCGATTAGATCATTTTATATTATGGTTAATTTAAGAATTCAGCGAAATTCTATCACATTTGTTCAATTTACGTCGCTCCTATTTCAGATAGCTTATTGGGCTAAGCGGCATCTCAAAGCGCGTGGAATGGCGAGTAAAATGCACTAGTAAACTTCTAGGGTAGGGCAATCAGAGACCCGATTAGATCATTTTATATTATGGTTAATTTAAGAATTCAGCAAAATTCTATCACATTAGTTCAATTTACGTCGTTCCTATTTCAGATAGCTTATTGGGCTAAGCGGCACCTCAAAGCGCATGAAATGGCGAGTGAAATGCACTATTAATCTTCTAGGGTAGGGCAATCAGAGACCCCATTAGATCATTTTATATTATGGTTAATTTAAGAATTCAGCGAAATTCTATCACATTTGTTCAATTTACGTCGCTCCTATTTCAGATAGCGTATTGGGCTAAGCGGCATCTCAAAGCGCATGAAATGGCGAGTAAAATGCACTATTAAACTTCTAGGGTAAGGCAAACAGAGACCCGATTAGATCATTTTATATTACGGTTAATATAAGAATTCAGAGTAATTCTATCACATTTGTTCAATTTACGTCGCCCCTATATCAGATAGCGTATTGGGCTAAGCGGCATCTCAAAGCGCATGAAATGGCGAGTCAAATGCACTGATAAACTTCTATGATAGGGAAATCAGAGGCCCGATTAGATTATTTTATATTTTGGTTAATATAATAATTCAGCGAAATTCTAACACATTCCTTCCATTTACGTCGCTCCTATTTCAGATAGCGTACTGGGCTAGGCGGCATCTTAAAGCGCGTGGAATGGCGAGTAAAATGCACTATTAAACTTCAAGGGTAGGGCAAACAGAGACCCGATTAGATCATTTTATATTATGGTTCATTTAAGAATTCAGAAAAATTCTATCACATTTGTTCAATTTACGTCATTCCTATTTCAGATAGCGTATTGGGCTATGCGGCATCTCAAAGCGCATGAAATGACGAGTAAAATGCACTGTTAAACTTCTAGAGTAGGGCAAACAGAGACCCGATTAGATCATTTTATATTACGGTTAGTATAAGAATTCAGCGTAATTCTATCACATTTGTTCAACATACGTCCCTCCTATTTCAGATAGCGTACTGGGCTAGGCGGCATCTTAAAGCGCGTGGAATGGCGAGTAAAATGCACTATTAAACTTCTATGATAGGGCAATCAGAGACCCGATTAGATCATTTTATATTTTGGTTAATATAAGAATTCAGCGAAATTCTATCACATTTGTTCAATTTGCGTCGCTCCTATTTCAGATAGCTTATTGGGCTAAGCGGCACCTCAAAGCGCATGAAATGGCGAGCGAAATGCACTATTAATCTTCTAGGGTAGGGCAATCAGAGACCCCATTAGATCATTTTATATTATGGTTAATTTAATAATTCAGCGAAATTCTGTCACATTTGTTCAATTTACGTCGCTCCTATTTCAGATAGCGTATTGGGCTAAGCGGCATATCAAAGCGCATGAAATGGCGAGTAAAATGCACTATTAAACTTCTAGGGTAAGGCAAACAGAGACCCGATTAGATCATTTTATATTATGGTTAATTTAAGAATTCAGCGAAATTCTATCGCACTTGTTCAATTTACGTCGCTCCTATTTCAGATAGCGTATTGGGCTAAGCGGCATCTCAAAGCCCATGAAATGGCGATTAAAATGCACTATTAAACTTCTAGGGTAGGGCAAACAAAGACCCGATTAGATCATTTTATATTGCGGTTAATATAAGAATGCAGCGTAATTCTGTCACATTTGTTCAACTTACGTAGCTCCTATTTCAGATAGCGTACTGGGCTAGGCGGCAACTTAAAGCGCGTGGAAAGGCGAGTAAAATGCACTATTAAACTTCTAGGGTAGGGCAAACAGAGACCCGATAAGATCATTTTACATTATGGTTAATAAAAGAATTCAGCGAAATTCTATCACATTTGTTCAACTTACGTCGCTCGTATTTCAGATAGCGTACTGGGCTAGGCGGCATCTTACAGCGCGTGGGAGAGTGAGTAAAATGCACTACTAATCTTCCATGATAGGGCAATCAGAGACCCGATTAGATCATTTTATATTTTGTTTTATATAAGATTTCAGGGAAATTCTATCTCATTTGTTCAATTTACGTCGCTCCTATTTCAGTTAGCGTATTCGGCTAAGCGGCATCTCAAAGAGCGTGAAATGGCGAATAAAATGCACTAGTAAACTTCTAGGCTAGGGCGAACAGAGACCCGATTAGATCATTTTACATTATGGTTAATAAAAGAATTCAGCGAAATTCTATCACATTTGTTCCTCTTACGTCGCTCGTATTTCAGATAGCGTATTGGGCTAAGCGGCATCTCAACGCGCATGAAATGGCGAGTAAAATGCACTATTAAACTTCTAGGGTAGGGCAAACAGAGACCCGATTAGATCATTTTACATTATGGTTAATAAAAGAATTCAGCGAAATTCTATCACATTTGTTCAACTTACGTCGCTCGTATTTCAGATAGCGTATTGGGCTAAGCGGCATCTCAAAGCGCATGAAATGGCGAGTAAAATGCACTATTAAACTTCTAGGGTAGGGCAAACAAAGACCCGATTAAATCACTTTATATTATGGTTAATTTAAGAATTCAGCGAAATTCTATCACATTTGATCAATTTACGTCGCTCCTATTTCAGATAGCGTATTGGGCTAGGCGGCATCCTAAAGAGCGCGGAATGGCGAGTAAAATGCACTATTAAGCTTCTATGCTAGGGCAATCAGAGACCTGATTAGATCATTTTATATTTTGGTTAATATAAGAATTCAGTGAAATTCTATCACATTTGTTCAATTTATTTCGCTCCTATTTCTGATAGCGTATTGGGCTAAGCGGCATCTCAAAGCGCATGAAATGGCGAATAAAATGCACTATTAAACTTCTAGGCGAGGGCGAACAGAGACCCGATTAGATCATTTTACATTATGGTTAATAAAAGAATTCAGCGAAATTCTATCACATTTGTTCCTCTTACGTCGCTCGTATTTCAGATAGCGTATTGGGCTAAGCGGCATCTCAACGCGCATGAAATGGCGAGTAAAATGCACTATTAAACTTCTAGGGTAGGGCAAACAGAGACCCGATAAGATCATTTTACATTATGGTTAATAAAAGAATTCAGCGAAATTCTATCACATTTGTTCAACTTACGTCGCTCGTATTTCAGATAGCGTATTGGGCTAAGCGGCATCTCAAAGCGCATGAAATGGCGAGTAAAATGCACTATTAAACTTCTAGGGTAGGGCAAACAAAGACCCGATTAAATCACTTTATATTATGGTTAATTTAAGAATTCAGCGAAATTCTATCACATTTGATCAATTTACGTCGCTCCTATTTCAGATAGCGTATTGGGCTAGGCGGCATCCTAAAGAGCGCGGAATGGCGAGTAAAATGCACTATTAAGCTTCTATGCTAGGGCAATCAGAGACCTGATTAGATCATTTTATATTTTGGTTAATATAAGAATTCAGTGAAATTCTATCACATTTGTTCAATTTATTTCGCTCCTATTTCTGATAGCGTATTGGGCTAAGCGGCATCTCAAAGCGCATGAAATGGCGAATAAAATGCACTATTAAACTTCTAGGCGAGGGCGAACAGAGACCCGATTAGATCATTTTACATTATGGTTAATAAAAGAATTCAGCGAAATTCTATCACATTTGTACAATTTACGTCGCTCCTATTACAGATAGCTTATTGTGCTTAGCGGCATCTCAAAGCGCATGAAGTGACGAGTGAAATGCACTATTAAACTTCTAGGGTTGGTCGAAGAAAGACCCGATTAGATCATTTTACATTAAGGTTAATATAAGAATTCAGGGAAATTCTATCACACTTGTTCAATTTACGTCGCTCCTATTTCAGATAGCGTATTGGGCTAAGCGGCATCTCAAAGCGCATGAAATGGCGAATAAAATGAGCTATTCAACTTCTAGGCTAGGGCGAACAGAGACCGGATTAGATCACTTTACATTATGGTTAATAAAAGAATTCAGCGAAATTCTATCACATTTGTTCAACTTACGTCGCTCCTATTGCAGATAGCGTATTGGGCTAAGTGGCATCTCAAAGCGCATGAAATGGCGAGTAAAATGCACTATTAAACTTCTAGGGTAGGGCAAACAAAGACCCGATTAAATCATTTTATATTATGGTTAATTTAAGAATTCAGCGAAATTCTATCACATTTGATCAATTTACGTCGCTCCTATTTCAGATAGCGTATTGGGCTAGGCGGCACCCTAAAGCGCGCGGAATGGCGAGTAAAATGCACTATTAAGCTTCTATGCTAGGGCAATCAGTGACCTGATTAGATCATTTTATATTGCTGCGCCGGGGATTATCATCGCACGACATGTTCACACTTATAAGTTTATTATGAGGATATAAACAAGGAATGGCAGAGTCTATAATATCGCGTCTTGTCTCCTTGACTGTCAATCAGACTCTCTCATTGATCTGTTTCATCAATAACGGCGATCGTCCCTTAACGACAGATCGAACGCTCCCTTCGGGTCGATCACGGTTGGCTTCACGGTGTTCGTAACACTGCCCTCCTTCCTTTAAAGGCGGGCGTCCCGACCGCGTCAAACTTCAGTTACTGACGACCAACTTCACTTGAGCCGCTAGCGCCTGCCTTCAGATTCTGGCTAACCTCAGTTCAATGAGATGTCATCTTGGCCGCTAACCTCAGCGATATGTACCTTTGTCTGAAAAAAAGCAGGTAAATCGATAGGATTTAAATGTAAACCTCTGTGGCCTTCTTCAGACAGCAAACGTCTTGACATTCGTCCTCCGTCCCAGGGGAAAACCACGTAAAAACCCTGAGCAAGACGCCGGTACTATGCTCGTTCGATATATCGAGGATATCCCGGTTACTTCTCGCCCTTCCTCTTGACTCTTGAGTTTTGCGCACTTCTTTCTTGAAGTCTTCACGGGCGGAACCTGCCCTCGTCTTCTTCGATGAAACGTCCTCTTCTTGGGCGAAAAGCATGGGACATCCTCCTCCTCTACTGATTCTTCTCATTAAACAAAGTGGCACGACCTTCGTATCTGGCCAAACGCTTCACGTGCACCACTTTGCACTTACTCTTTGGCGAACGCTGAATTCTATAAATAACTTCATTAAGCCTATCCAGCACTTTATATGGACCTTCCCAATCAGCCTGCAACTTAGGGCATTTCCCTTTTACCCTTCTAGGCTGAAACAACCAAACCTGGTCCCCTGATGTGAAGTCAATCGCTTGTACATGACTGTCATACCAGGACTTCATCTTCGAGCTACTGATTTGAAGACGTCGCCGAACGAATTCGTGGATCTTCTTCATCCTCTCTTTGATCCAAACTATGTACTCTTGTTCGGCGTCTTCTACCTTCATCTCAGGAGGCAGCCCTCTCCACAATTGCATGGGCAGCCGAATCTCCTGACCATACAGAATCATTGAAGGTGTCATTTGCGTAGCCTCGTGACAGGAAGATCGGTAGGCCAAAAGGAAAAGAGGGATCCACTCATCCCAATCCCGTTGATGCTCCGAAACGAACATCGCAAGATATTGAAGTAACGTTCTATTGAGACGTTCCACCAAACCGTCAGACTGTGGATGCAAAGGAGTAGTTCTCGTCTTCCTTATTCCCAGCAGTTTCATCAACTCCTGGAACACCGCGGACTCAAAACTTCTTCCTTGATCCGAGTGAATTTCCAACGGCACTCCATGCCGACATACAACGTGTTCTAGAAGTGCCCTAGCGATCGTGACCGCTTGCTGGTTTGGCATCGCGATTACTTCAGGCCACTTCGTGAAATAATCCGCAACAACCAGCATGTATCTATTTCCGGCCCGAGACCTCGGGAGCGGACCCACAACGTCGAGCGCGACTCTCTCAAACGGTGCTCCGACGTTATACACCTTCAGGTTCCCCGCTCCTCTCTTTCGCGGTCCCTTCTTCGCCGCACACGTGTCACATCGCCGACACCATTCTTCTACATCCTGCCGACAGGTCGCCCAGTAGAATTGCTGACGTACCTTGGCCAAAGTCTTCTTTACGCCAAAATGCCCCGCCGTAGGAGAATCGTGGAACTGGCTCAATACCTCCGGTATCTTCACTCGTGGCACCACCAACAACCACGAAGTCGTTACTCCATTGGTAGATTCCCACCTACGGAACAATAGTCCATCCCTCACTTCTAGTGAGTCCCAAATCGACCAGTAATATTTCAGACGTGGAGAAAACCGCGCAACATCTTGATGAAGAGGTTTCTCTTGCTTCCGTTTCTTCTCGAGAATGAAGCCGATTTCTTCATCTTCCATCTGACCCTTTTTCCACTCTGTGGTCGATGTGACTTCACAAAACGTCCTGAGAATTCTTTCTTCTTTCTCGTCAAGGCGGTTGCAGCGCTTGCAGTCTTCCTCGGCACACGGTCTTCTTGAAAGTCCATCGGCATTACCATGTGCTCTGCCCTCACGATGGTGGATTTCAAAATCGTACTGTTGCAACCGCTCTATCCAGCGAGCTACCTGTCCTTCCGGATTTTTGAAAGTCAGTAACCACCTTAACGCTGCATGATCTGTCCTCAGAAGGAATCTCCTCCCATAGAGATAATGATGGAAATGCTCTATGGATTTTACTATTGCTAACAACTCCTTCCGGGTAACACAATAATTCTTCTCAGCTTTTCCTAAAAGCTTAGAGAAATAAGCGACGACTTTCTCTTGACCTTCCTGCACCTGTGAGAAAACCGCTCCCACTGCGAAACTGGAAGCGTCCGTGTCCAAAATGAAATCTGCATCCGATTCTGGATACGCTAATACTGGGGCTTCCATCAGCCGTCTCTTCAGCTCCTCGAAGGCAGACTGGCACTCATCGGACCAAATAAATCTTTGTGTCTCCTCCGTGAGACGATGCAGAGGTTTAGCCGCGTTAGAGAAATCTTTAACAAATTTTCGGTAACAAGTGCACAGTCCCAAGAAACTCCTCAATTCTGTAACGTTCTTTGGAACCGGCCAATCAGCAACCGCCTTAATCTTCTCTGGGTCAGTCTTTACTCCATGTTCCGTAACGACATGGCCCAGATATCGTACCTCTCGGCAAAAAAACGTACATTTCTTGGGGCTCATCAACAGCTTCGCTTGGCGGAGACGAGAAAAGACAAGACGAAGACGGTCAAGTTCTTCCTTGAAGTCTTTTCCATAGATGATCACGTCGTCAAGGTAAACCAGACAAACTTTCCAGTTTAGCCCGCCTAACACCGTCTCCATAACGCGCTCAAAAGTCGCAGGGGCATTACACAAACCGAAAGGCATGACTTTAAACTGCCACAACCCCGTGCCCACGCAAAAGGCGGTCTTTTCCCGATCCTTCGCTTCCATGGAAATTTGCCAATATCCACTCTGCAAATCTACAGTGGAAAACCAGGAAGAACCAGCAACAGCGTCCAGTGTATCCTCAATACGAGGTAAAGGATACGAGTCCTTCTTCGTGACACTATTCAAACGCCGGTAATCGACACAGAATCTTGTAGAACCGTCCTTCTTTTTCACCAGGACAATCGGGGACGACCAAGGGCTCTGCGACTTTTCTATGACACCTTGAGCCTCCATCTTCTGAAGTAGCTCTTCCACTTCGCCTCGGCGGTGCAAAGGCAATCTTCGCGGCGCCTGTTTAATGGGAACATGATCGCCAGTGTTGATCTTATGCGTGACCAATTCGCAATTTCCAACTTCATCAGAATTCCTGGCAAAGACATCCTGGTACTCATAGAGCAGCTTAGCGAAATGCTTCTTCCGTTCATCATTCAAGTTCAAGGAACACCGTCCAAATAATTCCTTTAAATGCTGTGGTACTCTTTCCTCTCCTTTCTCGCCTCCTTCTTTCTTGTTCTCTTCTTTCTTGCTCTCTTCTTTCTTTTTCTTCTTCTTTTCTTCTTCATCTAGGCGAATTTCCCGCAGCCCCGGAAGACACAACACATTCCGAGATAAATCTAGTTTGCAACCATGCTTCCGTAAGAACTCCGTTCCAAGTATGCAGTCTTCAATCATGCGTACAATATAGAATTTCTCCGTGCTCGCAAGCCCCTTGATGCGCACCTCTAAATTCTTCTGACCGAAGACTTCCATTCTTTCTCCGGCACTGGAGCGAATCACAAGGTCCGCTGCGGGAAGGTTCTCCACCGGACACAATTCCCTCTTCAATAAATTAATAGATGAGCCCGTGTCCAAGATGATTTTGCACTCGTTGTCTTCAACTTCTCCAAACACGGATGCTTCATCCCGCGATGTCCTTCCTGTCGCCACGCTCCTGAGGATTGGGGGACACAGGTTCAAAGCCCGGCGCTCCCCCGCTACGCCGTCTTCTTCCCGTTTCCCGATTTGGACGGAAATTTCTGTGGTCCCCGACGTCTGCAATCCTTCTGTAAATGCCCGGGTTTCCCGCACAGCCAACACGTAGATTCAGTTCTCCTCTTTTTCTCCGGCATATCCTCGGCGAAGTCGAATTTCCTCTTCCTCTCCGGGTTCACCTCGACAAATTTAGTGCAGTTAACGTCTCTCCCTCGAAATTGTCTCGGGACGAACCCTAACGACATCGCCTCCACGGCTTCCACCTCCAAGGCCCTAGTAACTGCAGCCCTCAAGGAGGTGAAACCGCCGAGACGCAGGGTTCTTTTCACCCCTTCGTCGGCCAATGCGGAGACAAACTGGGAGGCAGCTAATTTATCCCGCGTTTCCACCGGACAGTCCGCGAAAGCTGTCTGCGCCAGTCTTTCTATCTCTGTTGCAACAGAGGAAATGGTCTCCCCTTTGCGCTGCCGATAATTTTGAAACAGAACGTAGTTTAAGTTGGAAAGGTTACGTGCACCGAAACGAAATTCCAACGCCGCAACTAATTCGATAAAACTGTTGTGACGAGCAGTGGAAAGGGTTGTTAGCACGCTTCGAGCCGGTCCTTCCAACGAAGCGATCAAAGCCATAGCTTTCCTCGCCTCGTCCCAGCCGTTCGCTCGCGCGATCGCTTCAAATTGAAGCAAATACTCCTCCCAAGATGTTCTGCCATCATAGGCCGACGGCTTAACCGCGTAACCCAAGCTTAGGATACAACGTCCTCCCCGATCACATTCCGCGGGCACAAACGGTCCCGGAAACGGAACAACGGAAGGTATGGAGGAGGGACCAGGGACTGCCACGGGAGCATTATTTACAGGAACATGAACACTATTTACATGACTGGCCGCGCCCGGTCCCTCTCCCGCCCCACAACCGGAGGTACGAGCAGAATTAGCAGAGCCTAACGAAAACACCTGTAAATTCCGCTCCATCGCGGACAGACGAGCCTCCCAAGCCGCATCCCGGGTCTCTCGAGTCACTGTCTCTGCGGCCTCCCGTTGGCGCCACAAATCATGCTCCTTTTCCCAGCGGATTTCGTCTAGCTTGCGGTGCTCCTCCATCTGCCCGACGATGGTCCTCTGTAGGCTCTCGAACATGTCCTGCAACAACAGCTCTCCCCCTGCAGCGGATCGCATTCTTATGATCCCACTTCTGACACCAATGCTGCGCCGGGGATTATCATCGCACGACATTTTCACACTTAAAAGTTTATTATGAGGATATAAACAAGGAATGGCAGAGTCTATAATATCGCGTCTTGTCTCCTTGACTGTCAATCAGACTCTCTCATTGATCTGTTTCATCAATAACGGCGATCGTCCCTTAACGACAGATCGAACGCTCCCTTCGGGTCGATCACGGTTGGCTTCACGGTGTTCGTAACAATATTTTGGTTAATATAAGAATTCAGTGAAATTCTATCACATTTGTTCAATTTATTTCGCTCCTATTTCTGATAGCGTATTGGGCTAAGCGGCATCTCAAAGCGCATGAAATGGCGAATAAAATGCACTATTAAACTTCTAGGCGAGGGCGAACAGAGACCCGATTAGATCATTTTACATTATGGTTAATAAAAGAATTCAGCGAAATTCTATCACATTTGTTCAATTTACGTCGCTCCTATTTCAGATAGCGTATTGGGCTAGGCGGCACCCTAAAGCGCGCGGAATGGCGAGTAAAATGCACTATTAAGCTTCTATGCTAGGGCAATCAGAGACCTGATTAGATCATTTTATATTTTGGTTAATATAAGAATTCAGTGAAATTCTATCACATTTGTTCAATTTATTTCGCTCCTATTTCTGATAGCGTATTGGGCTAAGCGGCATCTCAAAGCGCATGAAATGGCGAATAAAATGCACTATTAAACTTCTAGGCGAGGGCGAACAGAGACCCGATTAGATCATTTTACATTATGGTTAATAAAAGAATTCAGCGAAATTCTATCACATTTGTTCAATTTACGTCGCTCCTATTACAGATAGCTTATTGTGCTTAGCGGCATCTCAAAGCGCATGAAGTGACGAGTGAAATGCACTATTAAACTTCTAGGGTTGGTCGAAGAAAGACCCGATTAGATCATTTTACATTAAGGTTAATATAAGAATTCAGGGAAATTCTATCACATTTGTTCAATTTACGTCGCTCCTATTTCAGATAGCGTATTGGGCTAAGCGGCATCTCAAAACGCATGAAATGGCGAATAAAATGAGCTATTCAACTTCTAGGCTAGGGCGAACAGAGACCGGATTAGATCACTTTACATTATTGTTAATAAAAGAATTCAGCGAAATTCTATCACATTGGTTCAACTTACGTCGCTCCTATTGCAGATAGCGTATTGGGCTAAGTGGCATCTCAAAGCGCATGAAATGGCGAGTAAAATGCACTATTAAACTTCTATGATAGGGCAATCAGAGACACGATTAGATCATTTTATATTTTGTTTAATAAAAGAATTCAGCGAAATTCTATCACATTTGTTCAACTTATGTCGCTGATATTTCAGATAGCGTATTGGGCTATGCGGCATCTCAAAGCGCAAGAAATGGCGAGTAAAATGCACTCTTAAACTTCTATGATAGGGCAATCAGAGACCCGATTAGATCATTTTACATTTTGGTTAGTATAAGAATTCAGTGAAATTCTATCACATTTGTTCAATTTATTTCGCTCCTATTTCTGATAGCGTATTGGGCTAAGCGGCATCTCAAAGCGCATGAAATGGCGAATAAAACGCACTATTAAACTTCTAGGCGAGGGCTAACAGAGACCCGATTAGATCATTTTATATTATGGTTAATTTAAGAATTCAGCAAAATTCTATCACATTTGTTCAATTTACGTCGCTCCTATTTCAGATAGCGTACTGGGCTAGGCGGCATCCTAAAGCGCGCGGAATGGCGAGTAAAATGCACTATTAAACTTCTATGCTAGGGCAATCAGAGACCCGATTAGATCATTTTATATTTTGTTTAATATAAGATTTCAGGGAAATTCTATCACATTTGTTCAATTTACGTCGCTCCTATTTCAGATAGCGTACTGGGCTAGGCGGCATCTTAAAGCGCGTGGAAAGGCGAGTAAAATGCACTATTAAACTTCTATGATAGGGCAATCAGAGACCCGATTAGATCATGTTATATTACGGTTAATATAAGAATTCAGCGTAATTCTATCACATTTGTTCAACTTACGTCGCTCCTCTTTCAGATAGCGTACTGGGCTAGGCGGCATCTTAAAGCGCGTGGAATGGCGAGTAAAATGCACTATTAAACTTCTATGATAGGGCTATCAGAGAACCGATTAGATCATTTTATATTTTGGTTAATATAAGAATTCAGTGAAATTCTATCACATTTGTTCAATTTACGTCGCTCCTATTTCAGTTAGCGTATTGGGCTAAGCAGCATCTCAAAGTGCATGAAATGGCGAGTAAAATGCACTATTAAACTTCTAGGGTAGGGCAAACAGAGACCCGATTAGATCATTTTATATAATGGTTAATTTAAGAATTCAGCAAAATTCTATCACATTTTTTCAATTTACGTCGCTCCTATTTCAGATAGCGTATTGGGCTAAGCGGCATCTTAAAGCGCGTGGAATGGCGAGTAAAATGCACTATTACACTTCTAGGGTAGGGCAAACAGAGACCCGATTAGATCATTTTATATTATGGTTAATTTAAGAATTCACCGAAATTCTATCACATTTGTTCAATTTACGTCGCTCCTATGTCAGATAGCGTATTGGGCTAAGCGGCATCTCAAAGCCCATGAAATGGCGATTAAAATGCACTATTAAACTTCTAGGGTAAGGCAAACAGATACCCGATTAGATCATTTTATATTACGGTTAATATAAGAATTCAGCGTAATTCTATCACATTTGTTCAACTTACATCGCTCCTGTTTCAGATAGCGTACAGGGCTAGGCGGCATCTTAAAGCGCGTGGAGGGGCGAGTAAAATGCACTACTAAACTTCTAGGGTAGGGCAAACAGAGACCCGATTAGATCATTTTATATTATGGTTAATTTAGGAATTCAGCAAAATTCTATCACATTTGTTCAATTTACGTCGCTCCTATTTCAGATAGCGTACTGGGCTAGGCGGCATCTTAAAGCGCGTGGAAGGGTGAGTAAAATGCACTACTAATCTTCCATGATAGGGCAATCAGAGACCCGATTAGATCATTTTATATTTTGTTTTATATAGGATTTCAGGGAAATTCTATCACATTTGTTCAATTTACGTCGCTCCTATTTCAGATAGCATATTGGGCTAAGCGGCACCTCAAAGCGCATGAAATGGCGAGTGAAATGCAATATTAAACTTCTAGGGTAGGGCAAACAGAGACCCGATTAGATCATTTTATATTATGGTCAATTTAAGAATTCAGCATAATTCTTTCTCATTTCTTCAATTTACGTCGCTCCTATTTCAGATAGCTTATTGGGCTTAGCGGCATCTCAAAGCGCATGAAATGGCGAGTAAAATGCACTATTACACTTCTATGATAGGGCAATCAGAGACCCGATTAGATCATTTTATATTTTGGTTAATATAAGAATTCAGCGAAATTCTATTACATTTGTTCAATTTACGTCGCTCCTATTTCAGATAGCGTATTGGGCTAAGCGGCACCTCAAAGCGCATGAAATGGCGAGTGAAATGCACTATTAATCTTCTAGGGTAGGGCAATCAGAGACCCCATTAGATCATTTTACATTAAGGTTAATATAAGAATTCAGGGAAATTCTATCACATTTGTTCAACATACGTCGCTCCTATTTCAGATAGCGTATTGGGCTAAGCGGCACCTCAAAGCGCATGAAATGGCGAGTGAAATGCACTATTAATCTTCTAGGGTAGGGCAATCAGAGACCCCATTAGATCATTTTATATTATGGTTAATTTAAGAATTCAGCGAAATTCTATCACATTTGTTCAATTTACGTCGCTCCTATTTCAGATAGCGTATTGGGCTAAGCGGCATCTCAAAGCGCATGAAATGGCGAGTAAAATGCACTATTAAACTTCTAGGGTAAGGCAAACAGAGACCCGATTAGATCATTTTATATTACGGTTAATATAAGAATTCAGAGTAATTCTATAACATTTGTTCAATTTACGTCGCCCCTATTTCAGATAGCGTATTGGGCTAAGCGGCATCTCAAAGCGCATGAAATGGCGAGTCAAATGCACTGATAAACTTCTATGATAGGGAAATCAGAGACCCGATTAGATTATTTTATATTTTGGTTAATATAATAATTCAGCGAAATTCTAACACATTTGTTCCATTTACGTCGCTCCTATTTCAGATAGCGTACTGGGCTAGGCGGCATCTTAAAGCGCGTGGAATGGCGAGTAAAATGCACTATTAAACTTCAAGGGTAGGGCAAAAAGAGACCCGATTAGATCATTTTATATTATGGTTCATTTAAGAATTCAGAAAAATTCTATCACATTTGTTCAATTTACGTCATTCCTATTTCAGATAGCGTATTGGGCTATGCGGCATCTCAAAGCGCATGAAATGACGAGTAAAATGCACTGTTAAACTTCTAGGGTAGGGCAAACAGAGACCCGATTAGATCATTTTATATTACGGTTAGTATAAGAATTCAGCGTAATTCTATCACATTTGTTCAACATACGTCGCTCCTATTTCAGATAGCGTACTGGGCTAGGCGGCATCTTAAAGCGCGTGGAATGGCGAGTAAAATGCACTATTAAACTTCTATGATAGGGCAATCAGAGTCCCGATTAGATCATTTTATATTTTGGTTAATATAAGAATTCAGCGAAATTCTATCACATTTGTTCAATTTGCGTCGCTCCTATTTCAGATAGCTTATTGGGCTAAGCGGCACCTCAAAGCGCATGAAATGGCGAGTGAAATGCACTATTAATCTTCTAGGGTAGGGCAATCAGAGACCCCATTAGATCATTTTATATTATGGTTAATTTAAGAATTCAGCGAAATTCTATCACATTTGTTCAATTTACGTCGCTCCTATTTCAGATAGCGTATTGGGCTAAGCGGCATCTCAAAGCGCATGAAATGGCGAGTAAAATGCACTATTAAACTTCTAGGGTAAGGCAAACAGAGACCCGATTAGATCATTTTATATTATGGTTAATTTAAGAATTCAGCGAAATTCTATCGCACTTGTTCAATTTACGTCGCTCCTCTTTCAGATAGCGTATTGGGCTAAGCGGCATCTCAAAGCGCATGAAATGGCGAGTAAAATGCACTGTTAAACTTCTAGGGTAGGGCAAACAGAGACCCGATTAGATCATTTTATATTATGGTTAATTTAAGAATTCAGCGTAATTCTGTCACATTTGTTCAACTTACGTAGCTCCTATTTCAGATAGCGTACTGGGCTAGGCGGCAACTTAAAGCGCGTGGAATGGCGAGTAAAATGCACCATTAAACTTCTATGGTAGGGCAATCAGAGACCCGATTAGATCATTTTATATTTTGGTTATTATAAAAATTCAGCGAAATTCTATCACAATTGTTCAATTTACGTCGCTCCTATTTCAGATAGCGTATTGGGCTAAGCGGCAACTCAAAGCGCATGAAATGACGAGTGAAATGCACTATTAAACTTCTAGGGTAGGGCGAACAGAGACCCGATTAGATCATTTTACATTAAGGTTAATATAAGAATTCAGGGAAATTCTATCACATTTGTTCAATTTTCGTCGCTCCTATTTCAAATAGCGTACTCGGATAGGCGGCATCTTAAAGCGCGTGGAATGGCGAGTAAAATGCACTATTAAACTTCTATGATAGGGCAATCAGAGACCCGATTAGATCTTTTCATATTTTGGTTAATATAAGAATTCAGCGAAATTCTATTACATTTGTTCAATTTACGTCGCTCCTATTTCAGATAGCGTATTGGGCTAAGCGGCATCTCAAAGCGCATGGATTGACGAGTGAAATGCTCTATTAAACTTCTGGGGTAGGGCGAACAGAAACCCGAATAGATCATTTTATATTACGGTTAATATAAGAATTCAGCGAAATTCTATCACATTTGTTCAATTTACGTCGCTCCTATTTCAGATAGCGTATTGGGCTAAGCGGCATCTCAATGCGCATGAAATGGCGAGTAACATGCACTATTACACTTCTAGGATAAGGCAAACAGAGACCCGATTAGATCATTTTATATTACGGTTAATATAAGAATTCAGCGTAATTCTATCACATCTGTTCAACTTACGTCGCTCCTCTTTCAGATAGCGTACTGGGCTAGGCGGCATCTTAAAGCGCGTGGAATGGCGAGTAAAATGCACTATTAAACTTCTATGATAGGGCTATCAGAGACCCGATTAGATCATTTTATGTTTTGGTTAATATAAGAATTCAGCGAAATTCTATCACATTTGTTCAATTTACGTCTCTCCTATTTCAGATAGCGTATTGGGGTAAGCTGCATCTCAAAGCGCAAGACATGGCGAGTAAAATGCACTATTAAACTTCTAGGGTAGGGCAACCAGAGACCCGATTAGATCATTTTGTATTTTGGTTAATATAAGAATTCAGCGAAATTCTATTACATTTGTTTAATTTACGTCGCTCCTATTTCAGATAGCGTACTGGGCTAAGCGGCATCTCAAAGCGCATGAAATGGCGAGTAAAATGCACTATTATACTTCTAGTGTAGGGCAATCAGAGACCCGATTAGATCATTTTATATTATGCTTAATTTAAGAATTCAGCAAAATTCTATCACATTTGTTCAATTACGTAGTTCCTATTTCAGATAGCATACTGGGCTAGGGCGGTATCTTAAAGCGCGCGGAATGGCGAGTAAAATGCACTATTAAACTTCTATGATAGGGGCAATCAGAGACCCGATTAGATCATTTTATATTTTGGTTCATATAAGAATTCAGCGAAATCTATCACATTTGTTCAATTTACGTCGCTCCTATTTCAGATAGCTTTATTGGGCTAAGTGGCATCTCAAAGCGCATGAAATGGACGAGTGAAATGCACTATTAACTTCTAGGGTAGGGCGAACAGAGACCAGATTAGATCATTTTACATTAAGGTTAATATAAGAATTCAGCGTAATTCTATCACATTTGTTCAATTTACGTCGCTCCTATTTCAGATAGCGTATTGGGCTAAGCGGCATCTCAAAGCGCATGAAATGGCGAGTAAACATGCACTATTAAACTTCTAGGATAAGGCAAACAGAGACCCGATTAGGTCATTTTATATTACGGTTAATATAAGAATTCAGCGTAATTCTATCACATTTGTTCAACTTACGTCGCTCCTCTTTCAGATAGCATACTGGGCTAGGCGGCATCTTAAAGCGCGTGGAATGGCGAGTATAATGCACTATTAAACTTCTATGATAGGGCTATCAGAGACCCGATTAGATCATTTTATATTTTGGTTAATATAAGAATTCAGCGAAATTCTATCACATTTGTTCAATTTACGTCGCTCATATTTCAGATAGCGTACTGGGCTAAGCGGCATCTCAAAGCGCATGAAATGGCCGAGTAAAATGCACTATTAAACTTCTAGGATAAGGCAAACAGAGACCCGATTAGATCATTTTATATTGCGGTTAATATAAGAATTCAGCGTAATTCTGTCACATTTGTTCAACTTACGTAGCTCCTATTTCAGATAGCGTACTGGGCTAGGCGGCTACTTAAAGCGCGTGGAATGTCGAGTAAAATGCACTATCAAACTTCTATGATAGGGCAATCAGAGACCCGATTAGATAATTTTATATTTCGGTTAATATAAGAATTCAGCGAAATTCTATTACATTTGTTCAATTTACGTCGCTCCTATTAAAGATAGCGTATTGGGCTAAGCGGCATCTGAAAGCGCATGAAATGGCGAGTAAAATGCACTATTAAACCTCTAGGGTAGGGCAAACAGAGACACGATTAGATCATTTCATATTTTGGTTAATATAAGGATTCAGCGAAATTCTATCACATTTGTTCAATTTACGTCGTTCCTATTTCAAATAGCGTACTGGGGCTAGGGCGGCATCTTAAAGCGCGTGGAAAGGCCGAGTAAAATGTACTATTAAACTTCTATGATAGGGCAATCAGAGACCCGATTAGATCATTTTATATTTTGTTTAATATAAGATTTCAGGGAAATTCTGTCACATTTGTTCAATTTACGTCGCTCCTATTTCAGATAGCTTATTGGGCTTAGCGGCAGCTGAAAGCGCATGAAATGGCGAGTAAAATGCACTATTAAACTTCTAGGGTAGGGCAAACAGAGACCCGATTAGTTCATTTTATATTATGGTTAATTTAAGAATTCACCGAAATTCTATCACATTTGTTCAATTTACGTCGCTCCTATTTCAGATAGCGTATTGGGCTAAGCGGCATCTCAAAGCCCATGAAATGGCGATTAAAATGCACTATTAAACTTCTAGGGTAAGGCAAACAGATACCCGATTAGATCATTTTATATTACGGTTAATATAAGAATTCAGCGTAATTCTATCACATTTGTTCAACTTACGTCGCTCCTATTTCAGATAGCGTACTGGGCTAGGCGGCATCTTAAAGCGCGTGGAAGGGCGAGTAGAATGCACTACTAAACTTCTACGGTAGGGCAAACAGAGACCCGATTAGATCATTTTATATTACGGTTAATATAAGAATTCAGCGAAATTCTATCACATTTGTTCAATTTACGTCGTTCCTATTTCAGATAGCGTACTGGGCTAGGCGGCATCTTAAAGCGCGTGGAAATGCGAGTAAAATGCACTATTAAACTCTATGATAGGGCAATCAGAGACCCCGATTAGATCATTTTATATTACGGTTGATATAAGAATTCAGCGTAATTCTATCACTTTTGTTCAACTTACGTCGCTCCTATTTCAGATAGCGCACTGGGCTAGGCGGCATCTTAAAGCGCATGAAATGGCGAGTAAAATGCACTATTAAACTTCTAGGGTAGGGCAAACAGAGACCCGATTAGATCATTTTATATTATGGTTAATTTAAGAATTCACCGAAATTCTATCACATTTGTTCAATTTACGTCGCTCCTATTTCAGATAGCGTATTGGGCTAAGCGGCATCTCAAAGCCCATGAAATGGCGATTAAAATGCACTATTAAACTTCTAGGGTAAGGCAAACAGATACCCGATTAGATCATTTTATATTACGGTTAATATAAGAATTCAGCGTAATTCTATCACATTTGTTCAACTTACGTCGCTCCTATTTCAGATAGCGTACTGGGCTAGGCGGCATCTTAAAGCGCGTGGAAGGGCGAGTAGAATGCACTACTAAACTTCTACGGTAGGGCAAACAGAGACCCGATTAGATCATTTTATATTACGGTTAATATAAGAATTCAGCGAAATTCTATCACATTTGTTCAATTTACGTCGTTCCTATTTCAGATAGCGTACTGGGCTAGGCGGCATCTTAAAGCGCGTGGAAATGCGAGTAAAATGCACTATTAAACTTCTATGATAGGGCAATCAGAGACCCGATTAGATCATTTTATATTACGGTTAATATAAGAATTCAGCGTAATTCTATCACATTTGTTCAACTTACGTCGCTCCTATTTCAGATAGCGCACTGGGCTAGGCGGCATCTTAAAGCGCGTGGAAATGCGAGTAAAATGCACTATTAAACTTCTATGATAGGGCAAACAGAGACCCGATTAGATCATTTTATATAATGGTTAATTTAAGAATTCAGCAATATTCTATCACATTTTTTCAATTTACGTCGCTCCTATTTCTGATAGCGTACTGGGCTAGGCGGCATCTCAAAGCGCGTGGAATGGCGAGTAAAATGCACTATTAAACTTCTAGGGTAGGGCAAACAGAGACCCGATTAGATCATTTTATATTATGGTTAATATAAGAATTAAGCGAAATTCTATCACATTTGTTCAATTTACGTCGCTCACGTTTCATATAGCGTATTGGGCTAAGCGGCATCTCAAAGCGCATGAAATGGCGAGTAAAATGCACTATTAAACTTCTAGGGTAGGGCAAACAGAGACCCGACTAGATCATTTTATATTATGGTTAATTTAAGAATTCAGCGAAATACTATCACATTCGTTCAATTTACGTCGCTCCTATTTCAGATAGCGTACTGGGCTAGGCGTCAGCATAAAGCGCGCGGAATGGCGAGTAAAATGCACTATTAAACTTCTATGATAGGGCAATCAGAGACCCGATTAGAACATTTTATATTTTGGTTAATAAAAGAATTCAGCGAAATTCTATCACATTTGTTCAATTTATATCGCTCCTATTTCAGATAGCGTATTGGGCTAAGCGGCACCTCAATGCGCATGAAATGGCGAGTAAAATGCACTATTAAACTTCTAGGGTAAGGCAAACAGAGACCCGATTAGATCATATTACATTATGGTTAATAAAAGAATTCAGCGAAATTCTATCACATTTGTTCAATTTACGTCTCTCCTATTTCAGATAGCGTGTTGGGCTAGGCGGCATCTCAAAGCGCATGAAATGGCGAGTAAGATGTACTATTAAACTTCTAGGATAAGGCAAGCAGAGAACCGATTAGATCATTTTATATTACGGTTAATATAAGAATTCAGCGTAATTCTGTCACATTTGTTCAACTTACGCCGCACCTGCTTGAGATAGCGTACTGGGCTAGGCGGCATCTTAAAGCGCGTGGAAGGGCGAGTAAAATGCACTATTAAACTTCTAGGCTAGGGCGAACAGAGACCCGATTAGATCATTGTATATTATGGTTAATTTAAGAATTCAACGAAATTCTATCACATTTGTTCAATTTACGTCGCTCCTATTTCAGATAGCATATTGGGCTAAGCGGCATCTCAAAGCGCATGAAATTACTAGTGAAATGCACTATTAAACTTCTAGTGTAGGGCGAACAGAGACCCGATTAGATCATTTTATATTTTGGTTAATATAAGGATTCAGCGAAATTCTTTCACATTTGTTCAATTTACGTCGCTCCTATTTCAGATAGCGTACTGGGCTAGGCGTCAGCTTAAAGCGCGTGGAATGGCGAGTACAATGTACTATTAAACTTCTATGATAGGGCAATCAGAAACCCGATTAGATCATTTTATAATTTGGTTATTATAAGAATTCAGCGAAATTCTATCACATTTCTTCAATTGACGTCTCTCCTATTTCAGATAGCGCAGTGTGCTAAGCGGCATCTCAAAGCGCATGAAATGACGAGTGAAATGCACTATTAAACTTCTAGGGTAAGGCAAAGAGAGTCCCGATTAGATCATTTTATATTACGGTTAATAAAAGAATTCAGCAACATTCTGTCACATTTGTTCAATTTACGTTGCTCCTATTTCAGATAGCGTACTGGGCTGGGCGGCATCTTAAAGCGCGTGGAATGACGAGTGAAATGCACTATTTAACTTCTAGGGTTGGGCAAACAGAGACCCGATTAGATCATTTTATATTACCGTTAATTTAAGAATTCAGCAAAATTCTATCACATTTGTTCAATTTACGTCGTTCCTATTTCAGATAGCGTACTGGGCTAGGCGGCATCTTCAAGGGCGTGGAAGGGCGAGTAAAATGCACGACTAAACATCTATGATAGGGCAATCAGAGACCCGATTAGATCATTTTATATTTTGTTTAATATAAGATTTCAGGGAAATTCTATCACATTTGTTCAATTTACGTCGCTCCTATTTCAGATAGCGTATTGGGCTAAGCGGCATCTCAAAGCGCATGGAACGTCCAATAGAATGCACTATTAATCTTCTAGGCTAGGGCAAACAGAGACCCGATTAGATCATTTTACATTAAGGTTAATATAAGAATTCAGGGAAATTCTATCACATTTGTTCAATTTACGTCGCCCCTATTTCAGATAGCGTATTGGGCTAAGCGGCATCTCAAAGCGCGTGAAATGGCGAGCAAAATGCACTATTAAACTTCTAGGGTAGGGCAAACAGAGACCCGATTAGATCATTTTGTATTACCGTTAATTTATGAATTCAGCAAAATTCTACCACATTTGTTCAATTTACGTCGCTCCTATTTCAGATAGCGTACTGGGCTAGGCGGCATCTTAAAGCGCGTGGAATGGCGAGTAAAATGCACTATTAAACTTCTATGATAGGGCAATCAGGGACCCGATCAGATCATTTTATATTTTGGTTAATATAAGAATTCAAGGAAATTCTATCACATTAGTTCAATTTACGTCGCTCCTATTTCAGATAGCGTATTGGGGTAAGCTGCATCTCAAAGCGCAAGACATGGCGAGTAAAATGCACTATTAAACTTCTAGGGTAGGGCAATCAGAGACCCGTTTAGGTCATTTTATATTTTGGTTAATATATGAATTCAGCGAAATTCTATCACATTTGTTCAATTTACGTCGCTCCTATTAAAGATAGCGTATTGAGCTAAGCGGCATCTGAAAGCGCATGAAATGGCGAGTAAAATGCACTATTAAACTTCTAGGGTAGGGCAAACAGAGACCCGATTAGATCATTTTATATTATGATTAATTTAAGAAGTCAGCAAAATTCTATCACATTTGTTCAATTTACGTAGCTCCTATTTCAGATAGCGTACTGGGCTAGGCGGCAACTTAAAGCGCGTGGAATGTCGAGTAAAATGCACTATCAAACTTCTGTGATAGGGCAATCAGAGACCCGATTAGATCATTTTATATTTTGGTTAATATAAGAATTCAGCGAAATTCTATCACATTTGTTCAATTTACGTCGCTCCTATTTCAGATAGCGTATTGGGCTAAGCGGCATCTCAAAGCGCATGAAATGGCGAGTAAAATGCACTATTAAACTTCAAGGGTAGGGCAAACAGAGACCCGATTAGATCATTTTATATTATGGTTAATTTAAGAATTCAGAAAAATTCATCACATTTGTTCAATTTACGTCGTTCCTATTTCAGATAGCGTATTGGGCTATGCGACATCTCAAAGCGCATGAAATGACGAGTAAAATGCACGATTAAACTTCTAGGGTAGGGCAAACAGAGACCCGATTAGATCATTTTATATTACGGTTAATATAAGAATTCAGCGTAATTCTATCACATTTGTTCAAGTTACGTCGCTCCTATTTCAGATAGCGTACTGGGCTAGGCGGAATCTCAAAGCGCGTGGAAGGGCGAGTAAAATGCACTACTAAACTTCTATGATCGGGCAATCAGAGACCCGATTACATCATTTTATATTTTGGTTAATATAAGAATTCAGCGAAATTCTCTCACATTTGTTCAATTTACGTCGCTGATATTTCAGATAGCGTATTGGGCTCGGCGGCATCTCAAAGCGCAAGAAATGTGGAGTAAAATGCACTATTAAACTTCCAGGGTAGGGCAAACAGAGACCCGATAAGATCATTTTATATTATGGTTAATTTAAGAATTCAGCGAAATTCTATCACATTTGTTCCATTTACGTCGCTCCTATTTCAGATAGCGTATTGGGCTAAGCGGCATCTTAAAGCGCGTGGAATGGCGAGTAAAATGCACTATTACACTTCTAGGGTAGGGCAAACAGAGACCCGATTAGATCATTTTATATTATGGTTAATTTAAGAATTCACCGAAATTCTATCACATTTGTTCAATTTACGTCGCTCCTATTTCAGATAGCGTATTGGGCTAAGCGGCATCTCAAAGCCCATGAAATGGCGATTAAAATGCACTATTAAACTTCTAGGGTAAGGCAAACAGATACCCGATTAGATCATTTTATATTACGGTTAATATAAGAATTCAGCGTAATTCTATCACATTTGTTCAACTTACGTCGCTCCTATTTCAGATAGCGTACTGGGCTAGGCGGCATCTTAAAGCGCGTGGAAGGGCGAGTAAAATGCACTACTAAACTTCTAGGGTAGGGCAAACAGAGACCCGATTAGGTCATTTTATATTACGGTTAATATAAGAATGCAGCGTAATTCTATCACATTTGCTCAACTTTCGTCGCTCCTATTTCAGATAGCGTACAGGGCTAGGCGGCATCTTAAAGCGCGTGGAAGGGCGAGTAAAATGCACTACTAAACTTCTAGGATAGGGCAAACAGAAACCCGATTAGATCATTTTATATTATGGTTAATTTAAGAATTCAGCAAAATTCTATCACATTTGTTCAGTTTACGTCACTCCTATTTCAGATAGCGTACTGGGCTAGGCGGCATCTTAAAGCGCGTGGAAGGGTGAGTAAAATGCACTACTAATCTTCCATGATAGGGCAATCAGAGACCCGATTAGATCATTTTATATTATGGTTAATTTAAGAATTCAGCAAAATTCTATCACATTTGTTCAATTTACGTCGCTCCTATTTCAGATAGCGTACTGGGCTAGGCGGCTTCTTAAAGCGCGTGGAAGGGTGAGTAAAATGCACTACTAATCTTCCATGATAGGGCAATCAGAGACCCGATTAGATCATTTTACATTTTGTTTAACATAAGATTTCAGGGGCATTCTATCACATTTGTTCCATTTACGTCGCTCCTATTTCAGATAGCGTATTGGGCTAAGCGGCATCTTAAAGCGCGTGGAATGGCGAGTAAAATGTACTATTACACTTCTAGGGTAGGGCAAACAGAGGTCCGATTAGATCATTTTATATTATGGTTAATTTAAGAATTCACCGAAATTCTATCACATTTGTTCAATTTACGTCGCTCCTATTTCAGATAGCGTATTGGGCTAAGCGGCATCTCAAAGCCCATGAAATGGCGATTAAAATGCACTATTAAACTTCTAGGGTAAGGCAAACAGATACCCGATTAGATCATTTTATATTACGGTTAATATAAGAATTCAGCGTAATTCTATCACATTTGTTCAACTTACGTCGCTCCTATTTCAGATAGCGTACAGGGCTAGGCGGCATCTTAAAGCGCGTGGAAGGGCGAGTAAAATGCACTACTAAACTTCTAGGGTAGGGCAAACAGAGACCCGATTAGATCATTTTATATTATGGTTAATTTAAGAATTCAGCAAAATTCTATCACATTTGTTCAATTTACGTCGCTCCTATTTCAGATAGCGTACTGGGCGAGGCGGCATCTTAAAGCGCGTGGAAGGGTGAGTAAAATGCACTACTAATCTTCCATGATAGGGCAATCAGAGACCGTTAGATCATTTTATATTTTGTTTTATATAAGATTTCAGGGAAATTCTATCACATTTGTTCAATTTACGTCGCTCCTATTTCAGATAGCATATTGGGCTAAGCGGCACCTCAAAGCGCATGGAATGGCGAGTGAAATGCAATATTAAACTTCTAGGGTAGGGCAAACAGAGACCCGATTAGATCATTTTATATTATGGTCAATTTAAGAATTCAGCATAACTTCTTCTCATTTCTTGAATTTACGTCGCTCCTATTTCAGATAGCTTATTGGGCTTAGCGGCATCTCAAAGCGCATGAAGTGACGAGTGAAATGCACTATTAAACTTCTAGGGTAGGGCAAACAGAGACCCGATTAGCTCATTTTATATTATGGTTAATTTAAGAATTCAGCGAAATTCGATTACATTTGTTCAATTTACGTCGCTCCTATTTCAGATAGCGTATTGGGCTAAGCGGCATCTGAAGGCGCATGAAATGGCGAGTAGAATGCACTATTAAAGTTCTAGGGTAGGGCAAACAGAGACCCGATTAGATCATTTTATATTATGGTTAATTTAAGAATTCAGCAAAATTCTATCACATTTGTTCAATTTACGTCGCTCCTATTTCAGATAGCGGACTGGGCTAGGCGGCTTCTTAAAGCGCGTGGAAGGGTGAGTAAAATGCACTACTAATCTTCCATGATAGGGCAATCAGAGACCCGATTAGATCATTTTACATTTTGTTTAACATAAGATTTCAGGGGCATTCTATCACATTTGTTCCATTTACGTCGCTCCTATTTCAGATAGCGTATTGGGCTAAGCGGCATCTTAAAGCGCGTGGAATGGCGAGTAAAATGTACTATTACACTTCTAGGGTAGGGCAAACAGAGGTCCGATTAGATCATTTTATATTATGGTTAATTTAAGAATTCACCGAAATTCTATCACATTTGTTCAATTTACATCGCTCCTATTTCAGATAGCGTATTGGGCTAAGCGGCATCTCAAAGCCCATGAAATGGCGATTAAAATGCACTATTAAACTTCTAGGGTAAGGCAAACAGATACCCGATTAGATCATTTTATATTACGGTTAATATAAGAATTCAGCGTAATTCTATCACATTTGTTCAACTTACGTCGCTCCTATTTCAGATAGCGTACAGGGCTAGGCGGCATCTTAAAGCGCGTGGAAGGGCGAGTAAAATGCACTACTAAACTTCTAGGGTAGGGCAAACAGAGACCCGATTAGATCATTTTATATTATGGTTAATTTAAGAATTCAGCAAAATTCTATCACATTTGTTCAATTTACGTCGCTCCTATTTCAGATAGCGTACTGGGCGAGGCGGCATCTTAAAGCGCGTGGAAGGGTGAGTAAAATGCACTACTAATCTTCCATGATAGGGCAATCAGAGACCCGTTAGATCATTTTATATTTTGTTTCATATAAGATTTCAGGGAAATTCTATCACATTTGTTCAATTTACGTCGCTCCTATTTCAGATAGCATATTGGGCTAAGCGGCACCTCAAAGCGCATGGAATGGCGAGCGAAATGCAATATTAAACTTCTAGGGTAGGGCAAACAGAGACCCGAATAGATCATTTTATATTATGGTCAATTTAAGAATTCAGCATAACTTCTTCTCATTTCTTCAATTTACGTCGCTCCTATTTCAGATAGCTTATTGGGCTTAGCGGCATCTCAAAGCGCATGAAGTGACGAGTGAAATGCACTATTAAACTTCTAGGGTGGGGCAAACAGAGACCCGATTAGCTCATTTTATATTATGGTTAATTTAAGAATTCAGCGAAATTCGATTACATTTGTTCAATTTACGTCGCTCCTATTTCAGATAGCGTATTGGGCTAAGCGGCATCTGAAGGCGCATGAAATGGCGAGTAGAATGCACTATTAAAGTTCAAGGGTAGGGCAAACAGAGACCCGATTAGATCATTTTATATTATGGTTAATTTAAGAATTCAGCAAAATTCTATCACATTTGTTCAATTTACGTCGCTCCTATTTCAGATAGCGGACTGGGCTAGGCGGCTTCTTAAAGCGCGTGGAAGGGTGAGTAAAATGCACTACTAATCTTCCATGATAGGGCAATCAGAGACCCGATTAGATCATTTTACATTTTGTTTAACATAAGATTTCAGGGACATTCTATCACATTTGTTTAATTTACGTCGCTGCTATTTCAGATAGCGTATTGGGCTAAGCGGCATCTCAAAGCGCATGAAATGGCGAATAAAATGCACTATTAAACTTCTAGGCGAGGGCGAACAGAGACCCGATTAGATCATTTTACATTTTGGTTAATAAAAGAATTCAGCGAAATTCTATCACATTTGCTCAATTTACGTCGCTCCTATTACAGATAGCTTATTGTGCTTAGCGGCATCTCAAAGCGCATGAAGTGACGAGTGAAATGCACTATTAAACTTCCAGGGTAGGGCAAACAGAGACCCGATTAGATCATTTTATATTATGGTTAATTTAAGAATTCAGCAAAATTCTATCACATTTGTTCAATTTACGTCGCTCCTATTCCAGATAGCGTACTGGGCTAGGCGGCATCCTAAAGCGCGCGGAATGGCGAGTAAAATGCACTATTAAACTTCTATGCTAGGGCAATCAGAGACCCGATTAGATCATTTTATATTGTGTTTAATATAAGATTTCAGGGAAATTCTATCACATTTGTTCAATTTACGTCGCTCCTATTTCAGATAGCGTACTGGGCTAGGCGGCATCTTAAAGCGCGTGGAAAGGCGAGTAAAATGCACTATTAAACTTCTATGATAGGGCAATCAGAGACCCGATTAGATCATTTTATATTACGGTTAATATAAGAATCCAGCGTAATTCTATCACATTTGTTCAACTTACGTCGCTCCTATTTCAGATAGCGTACTGGGCTAGGCGGCATCTTAAAGCGCGTGGAATGGCGTGTAAAATGGACTACTAAACTACTATGATAGGGCATTTAGAGACCCGATTAGGTCATTTTATATTTTGGTTAATATAAGAATTCAGCGAAATTCTATCACATTTGTTCAATTTACGTCGCTCCTATTTCTGATAGCGTACTGGGCTAGGCGGCATCTTAAAGCGCGTGGAATGGCGAGTAAAATGCACTACTAAACTTCTATGATAGGGCAATCAGGCACTCGATTAGATCATTTTATATTTTGTTTAATATAAGATTTCAGGGAAATTCTATCTCATTTGTTCAATTTACGTCGCTCCTATTTCAGTTAGCGTATTCGGCTAAGCGGCATCCCAAAGAGCATGAAATGGCGAATAAAATGCACTAGTAAACTTCTAGGCTAGGGCGAACAGAGACCCGATTAGATCATTTTACATTATGGTTAATAAAAGAATTCAGCGAAATTCTATCACATTTGTTCCTCTTACGTCGCTCGTATTTCAGATAGCGTATTGGGCTAAGCGGCATCTCAAAGCGCATGAAATGGCGAGTAAAAGGCACTATTAAACTTCTAGGGTAGGGCAAACAGAGACCCGATAAGATCATTTTACATTATGGTTAATAAAAGAATTCAGCGAAATTCTATCACATTTGTTCAACTTACGTCGCTCGTATTTCAGATAGCGTATTGGGCTAAGCGGCATCTCAAAGCGCATGAAATGGCGAGTAAAATGCACTATTAAACTTCTAGGGTAGGGCAAACAAAGACCCGATTAAATCATTTTATATTATGGTTAATTTAAGAATTCAGCGAAATTCTATCACATTTGATCAATTTACGTCGCTCCTATTTCAGATAGCGTATTGGGCTAGGCGGCATCCTAAAGCGCGCGGAATGGCGAGTAAAATGCACTATTAAGCTTCTATGCTAGGGCAATCAGAGACCTGATTAGATCATTTTATATTTTGGTTAATATAAGAATTCAGTGAAATTCTATCACATTTGTTCAATTTATTTCGCTCCTATTTCTGATAGCTAATTGGGCTAAGCGGCATCTCAAAGCGCATGAAATGGCGAATAAAATGCACTATTAAACTTCTAGGCGAGGGCGAACAGAGACCCGATTAGATCATTTTACATTATGGTTAATAAAAGAATTCAGCGAAATTCTATCACATTTGTTCAATTTACGTCGCTCCTATTACAGATAGCTTATTGTTCTTAGCGGCATCTCAAAGCGCATGAAGTGACGAGTGAAATGCACTATTAAACTTCTAGGGTTGGTCGAAGAAAGACCCGATTAGATCATTTTACATTAAGGTTAATATACGAATTCAGGGAAATTCTATCACATTTGTTCAATTTACGTCGCTCCTATTTCAGATAGCGTATTGGGCTAAGCGGCATCTCAAAGCGCATGAAATGGCGAATAAAATGAGCTATTCAACTTCTAGGCTAGGGCGAACAGAGACCGGATTAGATCACTTTACATTATGGTTAATAAAAGAATTCAGCGAAATTCTATCACATTTGTTCAACTTACGTCGCTCCTATTGCAGATAGCGTATTGGGCTAAGCGGCATCTCAAAGAGCATGAAATGGCGAATAAAATGCACTAGTAAACTTCTAGGCTAGGGCGAACAGAGACTCGATTAGATCATTTTACATTATGGTTAATAAAAGAATTCAGCGAAATTCTATCACATTTGTTCCTCTTACGTCGCTTGTATTTCAGATAGCGTATTGGGCTAAGCGGCATCTCAAAGCGCATGCAATGGCGAGTAAAATGCACTATTAAACTTCTAGGGTAGGGCAAACAGAGACCCGATTAGATCATTTTACATTATGGTTAATAAAAGAATTCAGCGAAATTCTATCACATTTGTTCAACTTACGTCGCTCGTATTTCAGATAGCGTATTGGGCTAAGCGGCATCTCAAAGCGCATGAAATGGCGAGTAAAATGCACTATTAAACTTCTAGGGTAGGGCAAACAAAGACCCGATTAAATCATTTTATATTATGGTTAATTTAAGAATTCAGCGAAATTCTATCACATTTGATCAATTTACGTCGCTCCTATTTCAGATAGCGTATTGGGCTAGGCGGCATCCTAAAGCGCGCGGAATGGCGAGTAAAATGCACTATTAAGCTTCTATGCTAGGGCAATCAGAGACCTGATTAGATCATTTTATATTTTGGTTAATATAAGAATTCAGTGAAATTCTATCACATTTGTTCAATTTATGTCGCTCCTATTTCTGATAGCGTATTGGGCTAAGCGGCATCTCAAAGCGCATGAAATGGCGAATAAAATGCACTATTAAACTTCTAGGCGAGGGCGAACAGAGACCCGATTAGATCATTTTACATTATGGTTAATAAAAGAATTCAGCGAAATTCTATCACATTTGTTCAATTTACGTCGCTCCTATTACAGATAGCTTATTGTGCTTAGCGGCATCTCAAAGCGCATGAAGTGACGAGTGAAATGCACTATTAAACTTCTAGGGTAGGGCAATCAGAGACCCGATTAGATCATTTTATATTATGGTTAATTTAAGAATTCAGCGAAATTCTATCACATTTGTTCAATTTACGTCGCTCCTATTTCAGATAGCTTATTGGGCTAAGCGGCATCGCAAAGCGCATGAAATGACGAGTGAAATGCACTATTAAACTTCTAGGGTCGGGCAAACAGAGACCCGATTAGATCATTTTACATTAAGGTTAATATAAGAATTCAGGGATATTCTATCACATTTGTTCAACATACGTCGCTCCTATATCAGATAGCGTATTGGGCTAAGCGGCATCTCAAAGCGCGTGGAATGGCGAGTAAAATGCACTAGTAAACTTCTAGGGTAGGGCAATCAGAGACCCGATTAGATCATTTTATATTATGGTTAATTTAAGAATTCAGCAAAATTCTATCACATTAGTTCAATTTACGTCGTTCCTATTTCAGATAGCTTATTGGGCTAAGCGGCATCTCAAAGCGCATGAAATGGCGAGTGAAATGCACTATTAATCTTCTAGGGTATGGCAATCAGAGACCCCATTAGATCATTTTATATTATGGTTAATTTAAGAATTCAGCGAAATTCTATCACATTTGTTCAATTTACGTCGCTCCTATTTCAGATAGCGTATTGGGCTAAGCGGCATCTCAAAGCGCATGAAATGGCGAGTAAAATGCACTATTAAACTTCTAGGGTAAGGCAAACAGAGACCCGATTAGATCATTTTATATTACGGTTAATATAAGAATTCAGAGTAATTCTATCACATTTGTTCAATTTACGTCGCCCCTATATCAGATAGCGTATTGGGCTAAGCGGCATCTCAAAGCGCATGAAATGGCGAGTCAAATGCACTGATAAACTTCTATGATAGGGAAATCAGAGACCCGATTAGATTATTTTATATTTTGGTTAATATAATAATTCAGCGAAATTCTAACACATTCCTTCCATTTACGTCGCTCCTATTTCAGATAGCGTACTGGGCTAGGCGGCATCTTAAAGCGCGTGGAATGGCGAGTAAAATGCACTATTAAACTTCAAGGGTAGGGCAAACAGAGACCCGATTAGATCATTTTATATTATGGTTCATTTAAGAATTCAGAAAAATTCTATCACATTTGTTCAATTTACGTCATTCCTATTTCAGATAGCGTATTGGGCTATGCGGCATCTCAAAGCGCATGAAATGACGAGTAAAATGCACTGTTAAACTTCTAGAGTAGGGCAAACAGAGACCCGATTAGATCATTTTATATTACGGTTAGTATAAGAATTCAGCGTAATTCTATCACATTTGTTCAACATACGTCCCTCCTATTTCAGATAGCGTACTGGGCTAGGCGGCATCTTAAAGCGCGTGGAATGGCGAGTAAAATGCACTATTAAACTTCTATGATAGGGCAATCAGAGACCCGATTAGATCATTTTATATTTTGGTTAATATAAGAATTCAGCGAAATTCTATCACATTTGTTCAATTTGCGTCGCTGCTATTTCAGATAGCTTATTGGGCTAAGCGGCACCTCAAAGCGCATGAAATGGCGAGCGAAATGCACTATTAATCTTCTAGGGTAGGGCAATCAGAGACCCCATTAGATCATTTTATATTATGGTTAATTTAATAATTCAGCGAAATTCTGTCACATTTGTTCAATTTACGTCGCTCCTATTTCAGATAGCGTATTGGGCTAAGCGGCATCTCAAAGCGCATGAAATGGCGAGTAAAATGCACTATTAAACTTCTAGGGTAAGGCAAACAGAGACCCGATTAGATCATTTTATATTATGGTTAATTTAAGAATTCAGCGAAATTCTATCGCACTTGTTCAATTTACGTCGCTCCTCTTTCAGATAGCGTATTGGGCTAAGCGGCATCTCAAAGCGCATGAAATGGCGAGTAAAATGCACTATTAAACTTCTAGGGTAGGGCAAACAGAGACCCGATTAGATCATTTTATATTATGGTTAATTTAAGAATTCAGCGTAATTCTGTCACATTTGTTCAACTTACGTAGCTCCTATTTCAGATAGCGTACTGGGCTAGGCGGAAACTTAAAGCGCGTGGAATGGCGAGTAAAATGCACCATTAAACTTCTATGGTAGGGCAACCAGAGAACCGATTAGATCATTTTATATTACGGTTAATATAAGAATTCAGCGTAATTCTATCACATTTGTTCAACTTTCGTCGGTCCTATTTCAGATAGCGTACTTAGCTAGGCGGCATCTTAAAGCGCGTGGAATGGCGAGTAAAATGCAATATTAAACTTCTATGATAGGGCAATCAGAGACCCGATTAGATCATTTTATATTTTGGTTATTATAAAAATTCAGCGAAATTCTATCACAATTGTTCAATTTACGTCGCTCCTATTTCAGATAGCGTATTGGGCTAAGCGGCAACTCAAAGCGCATGAAATGACGAGTGAAATGCACTATTAAACTTCTAGGGTAGGGCGAACAGAGACCCGATTAGATCATTTTACATTAAGGTTAATATAAGAATTCAGGGAAATTCTATCACATTTGTTCAATTTACGTCGCTCCTATTTCAAATAGCGTACTCGGATAGGCGGCATCTTAAAGCGCGTGGAATGGCGAGTAAAATGCACTATTAAACTTCTATGATAGGGCAATCAGAGACCCGATTAGATCTTTTTATGTTTTGGTTAATATAAGAATTCAGCGAAATTCTATCACATTTGTTCAATTTACGTCGCTCCTATTTCAGATAGCGTATTGGGCTAAGCGGCATCTCAAAGCCCATGAAATGGCGATTAAAATGCACTATTAAACTTCTAGGGTAGGGCAAACAAAGACCCGATTAGATCATTTTATATTGCGGTTAATATAAGAATGCAGCGTAATTCTGTCACATTTGTTCAACTTACGTAGCTCCTATTTCAGATAGCGTACTGGGCTAGGCGGCAACTTAAAGCGCGTGGAAAGGCGAGTAAAATGCACTATTAAACTTCTAGGGTAGGGCAAACAGAGACCCGATAAGATCATTTTACATTATGGTTAATAAAAGAATTCAGCGAAATTCTATCACATTTGTTCAACTTACGTCGCTCGTATTTCAGATAGCGTACTGGGCTAGGCGGCATCTTACAGCGCGTGGGAGAGTGAGTAAAATGCACTACTAATCTTCCATGATAGGGCAATCAGAGACCCGATTAGATCATTTTATATTTTGTTTTATATAAGATTTCAGGGAAATTCTATCTCATTTGTTCAATTTACGTCGCTCCTATTTCAGTTAGCGTATTCGGCTAAGCGGCATCTCAAAGAGCATGAAATGGCGAATAAAATGCACTAGTAAACTTCTAGGCTAGGGCGAACAGAGACCCGATTAGATCATTTTACATTATGGTTAATAAAAGAATTCAGCGAAATTCTATCACATTTGTTCCTCTTACGTCGCTCGTATTTCAGATAGCGTATTGGGCTAAGCGGCATCTCAAAGCGCATGAAATGGCGAGTAAAAGGCACTATTAAACTTCTAGGGTAGGGCAAACAGAGACCCGATAAGATCATTTTACATTATGGTTAATAAAAGAATTCAGCGAAATTCTATCACATTTGTTCAACTTACGTCGCTCGTATTTCAGATAGCGTATTGGGCTAAGCGGCATCTCAAAGCGCATGAAATGGCGAGTAAAATGCACTATTAAACTTCTAGGGTAGGGCAAACAAAGACCCGATTAAATCATTTTATATTATGGTTAATTTAAGAATTCAGCGAAATTCTATCACATTTGATCAATTTACGTCGCTCCTATTTCAGATAGCGTATTGGGCTAGGCGGCATCCTAAAGCGCGCGGAATGGCGAGTAAAATGCACTATTAAGCTTCTATGCTAGGGCAATCAGAGACCTGATTAGATCATTTTATATTTTGGTTAATATAAGAATTCAGTGAAATTCTATCACATTTGTTCAATTTATTTCGCTCCTATTTCTGATAGCGAATTGGGCTAAGCGGCATCTCAAAGCGCATGAAATGGCGAATAAAATGCACTATTAAACTTCTAGGCGAGGGCGAACAGAGACCCGATTAGATCATTTTACATTATGGTTAATAAAAGAATTCAGCGAAATTCTATCACATTTGTTCAATTTACGTCGCTCCTATTACAGATAGCTTATTGTTCTTAGCGGCATCTCAAAGCGCATGAAGTGACGAGTGAAATGCACTATTAAACTTCTAGGGTTGGTCGAAGAAAGACCCGATTAGATCATTTTACATTAAGGTTAATATACGAATTCAGGGAAATTCTATCACATTTGTTCAATTTACGTCGCTCCTATTTCAGATAGCGTATTGGGCTAAGCGGCATCTCAAAGCGCATGAAATGGCGAATAAAATGAGCTATTCAACTTCTAGGCTAGGGCGAACAGAGACCGGATTAGATCACTTTACATTATGGTTAATAAAAGAATTCAGCGAAATTCTATCACATTTGTTCAACTTACGTCGCTCCTATTTCAGATAGCGTATTGGGCTAAGCGGCATCTCAAAGAGCATGAAATGGCGAATAAAATGCACTAGTAAACTTCTAGGCTAGGGCGAACAGAGACTCGATTAGATCATTTTACATTATGGTTAATAAAAGAATTCAGCGAAATTCTATCACATTTGTTCCTCTTACGTCGCTTGTATTTCAGATAGCGTATTGGGCTAAGCGGCATCTCAAAGCGCATGCAATGGCGAGTAAAATGCACTATTAAACTTCTAGGGTAGGGCAAACAGAGACCCGATAAGATCATTTTACATTATGGTTAATAAAAGAATTCAGCGAAATTCTATCACATTTGTTCAACTTACGTCGCTCGTATTTCAGATAGCGTATTGGGCTAAGCGGCATCTCAAAGCGCATGAAATGGCGAGTAAAATGCACTATTAAACTTCTAGGGTAGGGCAAACAAAGACCCGATTAAATCATTTTATATTATGGTTAATTTAAGAATTCAGCGAAATTCTATCACATTTGATCAATTTACGTCGCTCCTATTTCAGATAGCGTATTGGGCTAGGCGGCATCCTAAAGCGCGCGGAATGGCGAGTAAAATGCACTATTAAGCTTCTATGCTAGGGCAATCAGAGACCTGATTAGATCATTTTATATTTTGGTTAATATAAGAATTCAGTGAAATTCTATCACATTTGTTCAATTTATTTCGCTCCTATTTCTGATAGCGTATTGGGCTAAGCGGCATCTCAAAGCGCATGAAATGGCGAATAAAATGCACTATTAAACTTCTAGGCGAGGGCGAACAGAGACCCGATTAGATCATTTTACATTATGGTTAATAAAAGAATTCAGCGAAATTCTATCACATTTGTTCAATTTACGTCGCTCCTATTACAGATAGCTTATTGTGCTTAGCGGCATCTCAAAGCGCATGAAGTGACGAGTGAAATGCACTATTAAACTTCTAGGGTAGGGCAATCAGAGACCCGATTAGATCATTTTATATTATGGTTAATTTAAGAATTCAGCGAAATTCTATCACATTTGTTCAATTTACGTCGCTCCTATTTCAGATAGCTTATTGGGCTAAGCGGCATCGCAAAGCGCATGAAATGACGAGTGAAATGCACTATTAAACTTCTAGGGTCGGGCAAACAGAGACCCGATTAGATCATTTTACATTAAGGTTAATATAAGAATTCAGGGATATTCTATCACATTTGTTCAACATACGTCGCTCCTATATCAGATAGCGTATTGGGCTAAGCGGCATCTCAAAGCGCGTGGAATGGCGAGTAAAATGCACTAGTAAACTTCTAGGGTAGGGCAATCAGAGACCCGATTAGATCATTTTATATTATGGTTAATTTAAGAATTCAGCAAAATTCTATCACATTAGTTCAATTTACGTCGCTCCTATTTCAGATAGCTTATTGGGCTAAGCGGCACCTCAAAGCGCATGAAATGGCGAGTGAAATGCACTATTAATCTTCTAGGGTATGGCAATCAGAGACCCTATTAGATCATTTTATATTATGGTTAATTTAAGAATTCAGCGAAATTCTATCACATTTGTTCAATTTACGTCGCTCCTATTTCAGATAGCGTATTGGGCTAAGCGGCATCTCAAAGCGCATGAAATGGCGAGTAAAATGCACTATTAAACTTCTAGGGTAAGGCAAACAGAGACCCGATTAGATCATTTTATATTACGGTTAATATAAGAATTCAGAGTAATTCTATCACATTTGTTCAATTTACGTCGCCCCTATATCAGATAGCGTATTGGGCTAAGCGGCATCTCAAAGCGCATGAAATGGCGAGTCAAATGCACTGATAAACTTCTATGATAGGGAAATCAGAGACCCGATTAGATTATTTTATATTTTGGTTAATATAATAATTCAGCGAAATTCTAACACATTCGTTCCATTTACGTCGCTCCTATTTCAGATAGCGTACTGGGCTAGGCGGCATCTTAAAGCGCGTGGAATGGCGAGTAAAATGCACTATTAAACTTCAAGGGTAGGGCAAACAGAGACCCGATTAGATCATTTTATATTATGGTTCATTTAAGAATTCAGAAAAATTCTATCACATTTGTTCAATTTACGTCATTCCTATTTCAGATAGCGTATTGGGCTATGCGGCATCTCAAAGCGCATGAAATGACGAGTAAAATGCACTGTTAAACTTCTAGAGTAGGGCAAACAGAGACCCGATTAGATCATTTTATATTACGGTTAGTATAAGAATTCAGCGTAATTCTATCACATTTGTTCAACATACGTCCCTCCTATTTCAGATAGCGTACTGGGCTAGGCGGCATCTTAAAGCGCGTGGAATGGCGAGTAAAATGCACTATTAAACTTCTATGATAGGGCAATCAGAGACCCGATTAGATCATTTTATATTTTGGTTAATATAAGAATTCAGCGAAATTCTATCACATTTGTTCAATTTGCGTCGCTGCTATTTCAGATAGCTTATTGGGCTAAGCGGCACCTCAAAGCGCATGAAATGGCGAGCGAAATGCACTATTAATCTTCTAGGGTAGGGCAATCAGAGACCCCATTAGATCATTTTATATTATGGTTAATTTAAGAATTCAGCGAAATTCTGTCACATTTGTTCAATTTACGTCGCTCCTATTTCAGATAGCGTATTGGGCTAAGCGGCATCTCAAAGCGCATGAAATGGCGAGTAAAATGCACTATTAAACTTCTAGGGTAAGGCAAACAGAGACCCGATTAGATCATTTTATATTATGGTTAATTTAAGAATTCAGCGAAATTCTATCGCACTTGTTCAATTTACGTCGCTCCTCTTTCAGATAGCGTATTGGGCTAAGCGGCATCTCAAAGCGCATGAAATGGCGAGTAAAATGCACTATTAAACTTCTAGGGTAGGGCAAACAGAGACCCGATTAGATCATTTTATATTATGGTTAATTTAAGAATTCAGCGTAATTCTGTCACATTTGTTCAACTTACGTAGCTCCTATTTCAGATAGCGTACTGGGCTAGGCGGAAACTTAAAGCGCGTGGAATGGCGAGTAAAATGCACCATTAAACTTCTATGGTAGGGCAACCAGAGAACCGATTAGATCATTTTATATTACGGTTAATATAAGAATTCAGCGTAATTCTATCACATTTGTTCAACTTTCGTCGGTCCTATTTCAGATAGCGTACTTAGCTAGGCGGCATCTTAAAGCGCGTGGAATGGCGAGTAAAATGCAATATTAAACTTCTATGATAGGGCAATCAGAGACCCGATTAGATCATTTTATATTTTGGTTATTATAAAAATTCAGCGAAATTCTATCACAATTGTTCAATTTACGTCGCTCCTATTTCAGATAGCGTATTGGGCTAAGCGGCAACTCAAAGCGCATGAAATGACGAGTGAAATGCACTATTAAACTTCTAGGGTAGGGCGAACAGAGACCCGATTAGATCATTTTACATTAAGGTTAATATAAGAATTCAGGGAAATTCTATCACATTTGTTCAATTTACGTCGCTCCTATTTCAAATAGCGTACTCGGATAGGCGGCATCTTAAAGCGCGTGGAATGGCGAGTAAAATGCACTATTAAACTTCTATGATAGGGCAATCAGAGACCCGATTAGATCTTTTTATGTTTTGGTTAATATAAGAATTCAGCGAAATTCTATCACATTTGTTCAATTTACGTCGCTCCTATTTCAGATAGCGTATTGGGCTAAGCGGCATCTCAAAGCCCATGAAATGGCGATTAAAATGCACTATTAAACTTCTAGGGTAGGGCAAACAAAGACCCGATTAGATCATTTTATATTGCGGTTAATATAAGAATGCAGCGTAATTCTGTCACATTTGTTCAATTTACGTCGCTCCTATTTCAGATAGCGTACTGGGCTAGGCGGCAACTTAAAGCGCGTGGAAAGGCGAGTAAAATGCACTATTAAACTTCTAGGGTAGGGCAAACAGAGACCCGATAAGATCATTTTACATTATGGTTAATAAAAGAATTCAGCGAAATTCTATCACATTTGTTCAACTTACGTCGCTCGTATTTCAGATAGCGTACTGGGCTAGGCGGCATCTTACAGCGCGTGGGAGAGTGAGTAAAATGCACTACTAATCTTCCATGATAGGGCAATCAGAGACCCGATTAGATCATTTTATATTTTGTTTTATTTAAGATTTCAGGGAAATTCTATCTCATTTGTTCAATTTACGTCGCTCCTATTTCAGTTAGCGTATTCGGCTAAGCGGCATCTCAAAGAGCATGAAATGGCGAATAAAATGCACTAGTAAACTTCTAGGCTAGGGCGAACAGAGACCCGATTAGATCATTTTACATTATGGTTAATAAAAGAATTCAGCGAAATTCTATCACATTTGTTCCTCTTACGTCGCTCGTATTTCAGATAGCGTATTGGGCTAAGCGGCATCTCAAAGCGCATGAAATGGCGAGTAAAATGCACTATTAAACTTCTAGGGTAGGGCAAACAGAGACCCGATAAGATCATTTTACATTATGGTTAATAAAAGAATTCAGCGAAATTCTATCACATTTGTTCAACTTACGTCGGTCGTATTTCAGATAGCGTATTGGGCTAAGCGGCATCTCAAAGCGCATGAAATGGCGAGTAAAATGCACTATTAAACTTCTAGGGTAGGGCAAACAGAGATCCGATTAAATCATTTTATATTATGGTTAATTTAAGAATTCAGCGAAATTCTATCACATTTGATCAATTTACGTCGCTCCTATTTCAGATAGCGTATTGGGCTAGGCGGCATCCTAAAGAGCGCGGAATGGCGAGTAAAATGCACTATTAAGCTTCTATGCTAGGGCAATCAGAGACCTGATTAGATCATTTTATATTTTGGTTAATATAAGAATTCAGTGAAATTCTATCACATTTGTTCAATTTATTTCGCTCCTATTTCTGATAGCGTATTGGGCTAAGCGGCATCTCAAAGCGCATGAAATGGCGAATAAAATGCACTATTAAACTTCTAGGCGAGGGCGAACAGAGACCCGATTAGATCATTTTACATTATGGTTAATAAAAGAATTCAGCGAAATTCTATCACATTTGTTCAATTTACGTCGCTCCTATTACAGATAGCTTATTGTGCTTAGCGGCATCTCAAAGCGCATGAAGTGACGAGTGAAATGCACTATTAAACTTCTAGGGTTGGTCGAAGAAAGACCCGATTAGATCATTTTACATTAAGGTTAATATAAGAATTCAGGGAAATACTATCACATTTGTTCAATTTACGTCGCTCCTATTTCAGATAGCGTATTGGGCTAAGCGGCATCTCAAAGCGCATGAAATGGCGAATAAAATGAGCTATTCAACTTATAGGCTAGGGCGAACAGAGACCGGATTAGATCACTTTACATTATGGTTAATAAAAGAATTCAGCGAAATTCTATCACATTTGTTCAACTTACGTCGCTCCTATTGCAGATAGCGTATTGGGCTAAGTGGCATCTCAAAGCGCATGAAATGGCGAGTAAAATGCACTATTAAACTTCTAGGGTAGGGCAAACAAAGACCCGATTAAATCATTTTATATTATGGTTAATTTAAGAATTCAGCGAAATTCTATCACATTTGATCAATTTACGTCGCTCCTATTTCAGATAGCGTATTGGGCTAGGCGGCACCCTAAAGCGCGCGGAATGGCGAGTAAAATGCACTATTAAGCTTCTATGCTAGGGCAATCAGAGACCTGATTAGATCATTTTATATTTTGGTTAATATAAGAATTCAGTGAAATTCTATCACATTTGTTCAATTTATTTCGCTCCTATTTCTGATAGCGTATTGGGCTAAGCGGCATCTCAAAGCGCATGAAATGGCGAATAAAATGCACTATTAAACTTCTAGGGTTGGTCGAAGAAAGACCCGATTAGATCATTTTACATTAAGGTTAATATAAGAATTCAGGGAAATTCTATCACATTTGTTCAATTTACGTCGCTCCTATTTCAGATAGCGTATTGGGCTAAGCGGCATCTCAAAGCGCATGAAATGGCGAATAAAATGAGCTATTCAACTTCTAGGCTAGGGCGAACAGAGACCGGATTAGATCACTTTACATTATGGTTAATAAAAGAATTCAGCGAAATTCTATCACATTTGTTCAACTTACGTCGCTCCTATTGCAGATAGCGTATTGGGCTAAGTGGCATCTCAAAGCGCATGAAATGGCGAGTAAAATGCACTATTAAACTTCTAGGGTAGGGCAAACAAAGACCCGATTAAATCATTTTATATTATGGTTAATTTAAGAATTCAGCGAAATTCTATCACATTTGATCAATTTACGTCGCTCCTATTTCAGATAGCGTATTGGGCTAGGCGGCACCCTAAAGCGCGCGGAATGGCGAGTAAAATGCACTATTAAGCTTCTATGCTAGGGCAATCAGAGACCTGATTAGATCATTTTATATTGCTGCGCCGGGGATTATCATCGCACGACATGTTCACACTTATAAGTTTATTATGAGGATATAAACAAGGAATGGCAGAGTCTATAATATCGCGTCTTGTCTCCTTGACTGTCAATCAGACTCTCTCATTGATCTGTTTCATCAATAACGGCGATCGTCCCTTAACGACAGATCGAACGCTCCCTTCGGGTCGATCACGGTTGGCTTCACGGTGTTCGTAACACTGCCCTCCTTCCTTTAAAGGCGGGCGTCCCGACCGCGTCAAACTTCAGTTACTGACGACCAACTTCACTTGAGCCGCTAGCGCCTGCCTTCAGATTCTGGCTAACCTCAGTTCAATGAGATGTCATCTTGGCCGCTAACCTCAGCGATATGTACCTTTGTCTGAAAAAAAGCAGGTAAATCGATAGGATTTAAATGTAAACCTCTGTGGCCTTCTTCAGACAGCAAACGTCTTGACATTCGTCCTCCGTCCCAGGGGAAAACCACGTAAAAACCCTGAGCAAGACGCCGGTACTATGCTCGTTCGATATATCGAGGATATCCCGGTTACTTCTCGCCCTTCCTCTTGACTCTTGAGTTTTGCGCACTTCTTTCTTGAAGTCTTCACGGGCGGAACCTGCCCTCGTCTTCTTCGATGAAACGTCCTCTTCTTGGGCGAAAAGCATGGGACATCCTCCTCCTCTACTGATTCTTCTCATTAAACAAAGTGGCACGACCTTCGTATCTGGCCAAACGCTTCACGTGCACCACTTTGCACTTACTCTTTGGCGAACGCTGAATTCTATAAATAACTTCATTAAGCCTATCCAGCACTTTATATGGACCTTCCCAATCAGCCTGCAACTTAGGGCATTTCCCTTTTACCCTTCTAGGCTGAAACAACCAAACCTGGTCCCCTGATGTGAAGTCAATCGCTTGTACATGACTGTCATACCAGGACTTCATCTTCGAGCTACTGATTTGAAGACGTCGCCGAACGAATTCGTGGATCTTCTTCATCCTCTCTTTGATCCAAACTATGTACTCTTGTTCGGCGTCTTCTACCTTCATCTCAGGAGGCAGCCCTCTCCACAATTGCATGGGCAGCCGAATCTCCTGACCATACAGAATCATTGAAGGTGTCATTTGCGTAGCCTCGTGACAGGAAGATCGGTAGGCCAAAAGGAAAAGAGGGATCCACTCATCCCAATCCCGTTGATGCTCCGAAACGAACATCGCAAGATATTGAAGTAACGTTCTATTGAGACGTTCCACCAAACCGTCAGACTGTGGATGCAAAGGAGTAGTTCTCGTCTTCCTTATTCCCAGCAGTTTCATCAACTCCTGGAACACCGCGGACTCAAAACTTCTTCCTTGATCCGAGTGAATTTCCAACGGCACTCCATGCCGACATACAACGTGTTCTAGAAGTGCCCTAGCGATCGTGACCGCCTGCTGGTTTGGCATCGCGATTACTTCAGGCCACTTCGTGAAATAATCCGCAACAACCAGCATGTATCTATTTCCGGCCCGAGACCTCGGGAGCGGACCCACAACGTCGAGCGCGACTCTCTCAAACGGTGCTCCGACGTTATACACCTTCAGGTTCCCCGCTCCTCTCTTTCGCGGTCCCTTCTTCGCCGCACACGTGTCACATCGCCGACACCATTCTTCTACATCCTGCCGACAGGTCGCCCAGTAGAATTGCTGACGTACCTTGGCCAAAGTCTTCTTTACGCCAAAATGCCCCGCCGTAGGAGAATCGTGGAACTGGCTCAATACCTCCGGTATCTTCACTCGTGGCACCACCAACAACCACGAAGTCGTTACTCCATTGGTAGATTCCCACCTACGGAACAATAGTCCATCCCTCACTTCTAGTGAGTCCCAAATCGACCAGTAATATTTCAGACGTGGAGAAAACCGCGCAACATCTTGATGAAGAGGTTTCTCTTGCTTCCGTTTCTTCTCGAGAATGAAGCCGATTTCTTCATCTTCCATCTGACCCTTTTTCCACTCTGTGGTCGATGTGACTTCACAAAACGTCCTGAGAATTCTTTCTTCTTTCTCGTCAAGGCGGTTGCAGCGCTTGCAGTCTTCCTCGGCACACGGTCTTCTTGAAAGTCCATCGGCATTACCATGTGCTCTGCCCTCACGATGGTGGATTTCAAAATCGTACTGTTGCAACCGCTCTATCCAGCGAGCTACCTGTCCTTCCGGATTTTTGAAAGTCAGTAACCACCTTAACGCTGCATGATCTGTCCTCAGAAGGAATCTCCTCCCATAGAGATAATGATGGAAATGCTCTATGGATTTTACTATTGCTAACAACTCCTTCCGGGTAACACAATAATTCTTCTCAGCTTTTCCTAAAAGCTTAGAGAAATAAGCGACGACTTTCTCTTGACCTTCCTGCACCTGTGAGAAAACCGCTCCCACTGCGAAACTGGAAGCGTCCGTGTCCAAAATGAAATCTGCATCCGATTCTGGATACGCTAATACTGGGGCTTCCATCAGCCGTCTCTTCAGCTCCTCGAAGGCAGACTGGCACTCATCGGACCAAATAAATCTTTGTGTCTCCTCCGTGAGACGATGCAGAGGTTTAGCCGCGTTAGAGAAATCTTTAACAAATTTTCGGTAATAAGTGCACAGTCCCAAGAAACTCCTCAATTCTGTAACGTTCTTTGGAACCGGCCAATCAGCAACCGCCTTAATCTTCTCTGGGTCAGTCTTTACTCCATGTTCCGTAACGACATGGCCCAGATATCGTACCTCTCGGCAAAAAAACGTACATTTCTTGGGGCTCATCAACAGCTTCGCTTGGCGGAGACGAGAAAAGACAAGACGAAGACGGTCAAGTTCTTCCTTGAAGTCTTTTCCATAGATGATCACGTCGTCAAGGTAAACCAGACAAACTTTCCAGTTTAGCCCGCCTAACACCGTCTCCATAACGCGCTCAAAAGTCGCAGGGGCATTACACAAACCGAAAGGCATGACTTTAAACTGCCACAACCCCGTGCCCACGCAAAAGGCGGTCTTTTCCCGATCCTTCGCTTCCATGGAAATTTGCCAATATCCACTCTGCAAATCTACAGTGGAAAACCAGGAAGAACCAGCAACAGCGTCCAGTGTATCCTCAATACGAGGTAAAGGATACGAGTCCTTCTTCGTGACACTATTCAAACGCCGGTAATCGACACAGAATCTTG